>CM046434.1:42769249-42771749 GCA_025506505.1 Flaveria sonorensis
TTTTTAAACGTGGTTTGAGTCGCGTTTCGAGTGTGCTTTGTAATGTATTTGTATGTTTGATTATTTAATTAACTTTTTAAGTTGTATTTATGTTTGTGGGTCATAATCTACTGTAAAATATTAGTTTTATTAATTTAAATATTTTTGTAAATTTATTTATTATTTTTCTTTCTGGTGAGACGTTAGTTTACTTAAATTAACGTTGAATTTTGTATAAATTCATAGAAATTTCCATAAATACTAATTTGCTTTGTAGATTATTTTTATCATTATTAGGCCATTAGCTACTAGGTTTTCAAGTCTTGAGTTGTTTTTTGTCGGTTTTAGTGTTTTAACACTTGAGGTTTGGTTTTTAATAGGTTTTTGGGTTCTGGTCCACTTTGGTCACACCTAGGTCACATAATACTTTGATATACTTAGAATAACTTTTTGGTTCTGGATATTTCATGGTTTTAGATTAACGACTTATTTTTATGTATTTTTATCTTTGTAGCATGAATAACTTTTATATTCATGTTTACCAAGCAAACAAGCTCTATAAACTATGGAATTAAATTTTTAGGCATTTATTATCATTTTAAGTCCACTAGAATTTTGTACATTCAGATTTTATGCGTATTTGGTTTTTCCGTTAAGTCTATCGGTTAGTTATGTTAAGTGTCCGTTAAGTCCCGGTTTTGAATTTCTAAGTGTTTTAGCCTGATTTTCCCCTTCCTAAATATTTTTATATCTTATATGACTTCTAAATAACTCCGTAATTTCAATAACTTAGATCCCCAACCTATTTCTTTTATTAATCTCAAAATCACATATTATTAACTTTTGTATATTTTATAAAATGTGAAATAGATAGGCTTAGATTGTTAAACTTCATTTTTAACTTACTATAGTCTCTAAAAGCTTCCAGAATTATTTAAATTAAATTTTTTAGACTTAGATATCATACTTTTATTTTTTGCAAAAACCGGGTTTTCGGGTGTGCTATTTTTACTAAAACCGTGCTTGTGAGCAAAAGGGGTTTTGAGAAAGCTTTCATATCTTTTACTTACTGAAAAATGAAGTGTTTTAAATTTTCTCAAGGTGTTGGGGGTGTCATGGGGTTGGTTGTGTCACTAACGTGATGAAACGCGATATTTCGCGCGTTCTCGGGTAGTAACGGATTACCTTGTCGTGTGAGGTGGGTGAGATGAGAGTGTGGGATGCTGGAATGGACTTGGATTGATGAAAGAATGCTGCCCAAAATAGTGGGTTAGTTCCGGTTATAAGTTGAATGAAAAGGGAAGATGTGAACTTGAAGGAGTGTATGTGTGTTCATATGTTGTTACCTTATCTTGTGGATGAATGTGGTTGCTTGCATTGGGTCGATTTTGAGGGTCTCTAAGTGCTGGAATCTTGAGTGTTCTTGAGTGTGAAAGTGGTTGTAAGTTAGATGCTTCCAGAGAGAAATTTCAGAGTGTGTGTGTAGAGATGAATTTGAGTAGTAGAATGAAGTGGGGGTGGGTGTTTGTGATGTGGGTGGCCGAGAAGGAGAGAAGAGAAGGTTTGGGAGTCACAAGGTCTTAGATTTCCTAAGATTTGGTTGGGAGTTGATTTTAGCTAGTGAATGAAGTTAGCAAGGATTGAAAAGCTAGACCATCCATTGGTATATTTGGGTGGTGATGGGACAAGTCAACATTGCATTTCTTTTTCTTGAAAAAATTTCTATTCATATGTGTGTGTATATACCGTAAAGTGTGTGTGTGCACCGTAGGGTGTGTGTGGGTGTGGGTGTCGAACAGGTTTATGTGTGTCTAACGGGTGTGTGTGTGTGTGTACCGTATAGTGTTTGTGTGTGCGCGTGTATATTAATACGTATGCAAGCATGGGTATACATATATATATATATATGTATATATATATATATATATATATATATATATATATATGTATGTATGTCGTGGGGGTGTGTATGTGTGTATATTGTAAGTGGAACAACCCATTTTATTACATTTTATTAGATGTAATGTTATTTTTAACTTTTACTATTAGGGTGCAAGTATTAGGTGGTTTTATTGCTTAGTTTTATAATTGTTGTTATTATTATTACTCTATATATAGTTTATGTCTTGCAAGAAGTTTTATATTTTTAATTAGGGTTGAGGCTTAATAAAATATAAGTTTTTAGTTATTGATGAATACTTAGTTTTGGTATTTTATGTAATTGGGTTCATATATTTTCTTTAGATAATTTTCAGTGTTCGGTTGCGTTTATTTTGTTTCCTTATTATTTAAATTTAGATTGCTAGGTATTAAGTTCCATCTGTAATCGTCTATCGTTTACAAGTCTAATTGGTAAATAATTCCAATAGAGCACCGGGCCTTAGGCCTACTAGTTTCGGTAGTTCATGAACATTATCATAGCATGGCCCAATGGCCTATTAGGGTTTTGTGGGTCAAGCCTATTTAACACTGTGGTCCAATCACCGGTTTAAAGTTTGATGGGCCCAAGCCCATTATGGTA
>CM046434.1:42776749-42781749 GCA_025506505.1 Flaveria sonorensis
CACGTACTTCGCAGCATGGCATCGTCGTCCAGAAATTTAGGCAAGAGACCTGCACGATCTGAGTCACCTCCTACTTCTCCCGTACCGGATAGGGGATTTAACTGGCCTCGACATCCTTATCCTCCTAGCGAGATAGACTGGGATCAGCCTTTCATACCTCCTGAGCTCGATCCTCCACGTAACTGGGATTTCTACCCCACTTACATAAACCGTATGGCTTATAGAGAACGCGTACCACCAGTAGCACCTACACGACCTAGGACTAGGTCATCAACCGCCTCTACTTTGCCTACACTTCCTACTTTGAGCATCCCTCTGGAGCAGGCATTTGCAGCCCTAGTAGCCACACTGGACACAGAGCGACAACGGATTAGAGGACTCACTGATGAGAACTCTGCATTACGGTCTGAGATGCGTCAGCTGCGTTTCCAGGTAGAGACGCTGCAGGAGCGACTTTCGATGGCCATTGGTGGACATCATACTCTGGCAGGCAACGTGGTAGCACTTAGTGGGCGCATGGACGCACAGGATCACTATAACATAGTGATCGATGATAGGTTTGCTGATTTAGAGGCACAGCTAACAGCACTTCAGGTTGCTGAAGCCCCTGCACCTTTGGTGGACCCTGATGAGGAAGAATACTGCCCCCGAAATGAAGTGCAGAAACTGGAGATTGAGTTCTGGCAACTCAAAATGCAAGGCTCAGAAATTGAAGCCTACACAACTCGTACTCATGAGTTAGCCACTTTATGCCCAGGGATGGTGAATGAAATGCACAAGAGGGTGGAGCATTATATACGGGGATTGGTGCCTGAAATTCAAAGTATGGTAACTGCTTCTAACCCCACTACCATACAACAAGCAATCCGAACAGCCCACAGGCTGACTGACCAGGCAGTTGAGCAAGGTCGGTTACCTAAACGGGGTGCGGTGGCAAGCGTGCCCGACCAGAAACGCAAGTGGGATGGTTCAAGCAACAAGGGATCGTCATCCAGTAGCCAATCTCAACCTCAACAACAGCAGCAAAGTCAGCAACAGCAACGGAAGTTTGATAACAACCGAAGCTTCAACCAGGCGCACTCAAATCAAGGACCCGGCGGGTATGGTGGAAGACTGCCGAAGTGCAACCGGTGTAACTACCACCATGTGGGTCGGTGTGATAACTTCAAGTGTCAACGTTGTGGGAAGATTGGTCACGCAGCCAAAGACTGTCGGGGTGAACTGATGAGAAAGCCACAACAATCACAAGAAACTCCGAAAGGTTGTTTTGAATGCGGGAAAGAAGGCCATTACAAACGCAACTGTCCCCGCTTAAGAGGAATGGTAATGGTAACAACAACAATGGGAACAACAACAATAATAACAATGGCAACAACAATAACAACAACAATGGTAATGGCAACAACAATGGTGGAAACAACAATGGAGCCAAAGGAAGAGCCTTCGTCATTGGCTCAGGTGAGGCTCTAAACGACCCTACAACAGTAACTGGTAAATTTTCGGTTAATGGTTGTTTTGCTACTGTATTATTCGATACCGGAGCCGATAGAAGTTTCGTGTCCACTAGGTTCTGTAGTCTTTTAAGTGATATGCCCTCAGCCTTAGAATCTAAATACACCGTAGAGTTAGCTGACGGTACACAGATTCACGTAACGCATATTCTTAGAGACTGCAAGATAGAGCTTGCTGGTCATACATTCACCATAGATCTCATGCCTGTTACACTAGGAAGTTTTGATGTGGTAGTAGGCATGGATTGGCTTTCCGATAAACAAGCAGAAGTCATATGCCACGAGAAGATCATACGGATTCCCCTTGGTGAAGAAGTTCTTACGGTCAGAGGTGATAGGAGTGGTGCGGTGATAGGCATCATCTCGTTTATGAAAGCACAGAAGTTTTACGAAAGGGTCGACTAGCCATATTAGCACTCGTCACAGATAAACAGACTGAGGAAAAGAAGATAGAGGATATCCCCGTAGTTCGTGAGTTTCCTGAGGTGTTTCCGGAAGACCTTCCTGGATTACCGCCTCATCGTCAAGTTGAATTTCAGATTGAGTTGACTCCAGGAGCCGCTCCAATTGCGAGAGCACCATACCGGTTAGCTCCGAACGAACTGCAGGAATTATCCGCCCAACTACAAGAGTTGTTGGATAAAGGGTTCATCCGACCGAGTTCGTCGCCCTGGGGAGCGCCAGTTCTATTTGTGAAGAAGAAGGATGGTACATTTCGAATGTGCATTGACTATAGGGAACTGAACAAGGTTACTATCAAGAATAGATATCCCTTACCTCGTATCGATGATTTGTTTGATCAACTGCAAGGATCAAGCTATTACTCTAAGATTGATCTGAGGTCTGGGTATCATCAGCTGAGAGTTCGAGAAGAGGACATCTCGAAGACTGCTTTCCGTACACGATATGGTCACTATGAATTTTTGGTCATGCCATTTGGGTTGACGAATGCACCAGCAGTATTCATGGACCTCATGAATCGCGTGTGCAAACCCTATCTTGATCAGTTTGTTATCGTCTTTATTGATGACATACTGATATACTCAAGGACTGAGGAAGAACATGGAGAGCACTTACGTTTGATCTTGGAATTACTTAGAAAGGAAAAACTGTACGCAAAGTTTTCTAAGTGTGATTTCTGGATACGTGAGGTACAATTCTTGGGTCATATTGTCAACGAGAAGGGAATACATGTTGATCCTGCTAAGATTGAAGCGATAAAGAATTGGTCTGTTCCTAAGACACCGAGTGAGATACGACAATTCCTTGGATTAGCGGGATATTATCGACGATTCATTGAAGGATTCTCTAAGATTGCACAACCTCTCACAGCCTTGACTCACAAGGGAACAACATACAAATGGGTGAGAATCAGGAAACTGCTTTTCAGTTGCTGAAACATAAATTGTGTAGCGCACCAATATTAGCGTTACCGGATGGTAGTGACGACTTCGTAGTCTACTGCGATGCGTCTATTCAAGGACTTGGATGCGTCCTGATGCAGCGGGATAAAGTGATAGCTTACGCCTCTAGACAATTGAAGATTCATGAGAAGAACTATACCACCCATGACTTGGAACTGGGTGCGGTAGTTTTTGCCTTAAAGATCTGGAGACATTACTTGTACGGTACCAAATGCACCATCTACACCGATCACAAGAGTCTTCAGCACATCTTTGAGCAAAAGGAGTTGAACATGAGGCAAAGACGCTGGGTGGAATTGTTAAACGACTATGATTGTGCTATTAAGTACCACCCAGGGAAAGCAAATGTAGTTGCTGATGCGCTGAGTAGAAAAGAGACTGCTAAACCTCGACGTGTGCGAGCTCTACAACTAACGATTAGTACGCAATTACCTGAACAAATCCGAGAGGCTCAAACAGAAGCTTTGAAAGCAGAAAACATTGGGTCTGAATCGTTAAGGGGTATGGAAAAACAATTGGAAATAAAAGCGGATGGAATTCGTTACTTCATGGATAGGCTATGGGTACCTCTACACGGAAATCTGAGAGACTTGGTCATGATTGAGGCTCATAAGTCCAAGTATTCTATACATCCTGGATCTGACAAGATGTACCACGATTTGAAGGCGCACTATTGGTGGCCTAACATGAAAGCAGATGTAGCTACTTATGTGAGTAAGTGTCTGACCTGCTCGAAAGTTAAAGTGGAGTATCAGAAACCATCTGGTCTACTACAACAACCCGAGATCCCTATGTGGAAGTGGGATCAAATATCAATGGATTTTATTACTAAGTTACCTCGCACTTCTACGGGTTGTGATACAATATGGGTTATCGTGGATCGATTAACAAAATCTGCTCATTTCCTAGCAATAAAGGAAACTGATAAGATGGAGAAATTAACTCGACTCTATTTGAAGGAGATCGTTTCGAGGCATGGAGTACCGATCTCAATTATTTCTGATCGCGATTCTCGTTTCACATCACACTTTTGGCAGTCGTTGCAGAAAGCTTTAGGTACGCGATTGGATATGAGTACTGCTTATCATCCACAGACTGATGGTCAAAGCGAGCGTACTATACAGACTTTGGAGGACATGTTACGTGCTTGTGTGATTGACTTCGGGAATAACTGGGAAGTTCACCTACCATTGGTGGAATTTTCTTACAACAACAGTTATCACACTAGCATAAAGGCAGCACCATTTGAAGCTTTATATGGGAGAAAGTGTAGATCACCAGTTTGCTGGGCTGAAATTGGTGATAGTCAATTAACGGGTCCCGAGTTAGTACACGAGACAACTGAGAAGATTGTTCAGATAAGAAACCGCATGGCCGCAGCGCGAGACAGACAGAAAAGCTATGCTGACAAACGACGAAAACCTTTGGAATTTCAGACAGGTGACAAAGTTTTATTAAAAGTCTCACCGTGGAAAGGCGTAGTTCGGTTTGGTAAGCGAGGAAAGCTAAATCCGAGATACGTTGGACCATTTGAGATAGTGGAAAGAATTGGTCCAGTGGCTTATCGACTAGCCTTACCTGATTCATTGAGTGGAATCCATGATGTATTCCATGTTTCAAATCTAAAGAAATGTTTAACGGATGAAACAATGGTCGTACCACTGGAAGAAGTTCAAGTAGATGAACAATTACGTTTTATTGAGGAACCGGTCGAAGTGATGGATCGTGAGGTGAAAACGCTTAAGCAAAGCAAGATACCCATCGTCAAAGTTCGTTGGAACTCGAGACGTGGACCAGAATTCACGTGGGAACGTGAAGATCAAATGAAGCTTAAGTATCCTCAGCTATTTGAAAGGACGATGCCAGCCGGCGAAGGTATTGATTAAATTTCGGGACGAAATTTCTTTCAACATGGGGATGATGTGACAACTCATCCAAAACTCACACGATTTCGATTTCCTTGTGCCAATGCAGTAGACCAGTATGGAACACTCACCATGTAACGCAATTTTCGGGACGAAAATTCTTTCAACATGGGGATAATGTGACATCCGGTAATTTTCCG
>CM046434.1:42786749-42809225 GCA_025506505.1 Flaveria sonorensis
TTATTCTTTTATTTATTTATTTATTTAAGTTTATATTTATTTTAAATTCTAATCATAACCCCATTTTGAAATACTTGTAACTCACTATTAACACCATTCATAACCCCCTTCTAACGTCAACTATAAAATCAAGCTTTAGGTATCATTTTTCATTTGCTCATTCTCTAAAAATCTTACTTAGAAATCTCTTTTTCATCCTTTGTTTTTTATCAATTTCAAGAATCTTCTTTCACAAGTAATTTTAAGAACTTTTTAATAATAAGATAATCTTATATTGCTTTGGTAATTTTATATTGCTTTTATATTATGCATTTCTATATTGTTTTAAAATTTTTTATTTTATTTTAGTTTAAAGAATCATCCTAACATCTAATTGTTATCATGACTTTATGTTTACTTTTATTCTTTATTATACTAAATCTCTTTTTATTTTAATCATGATCATTTGATTATTAACATTCTAATATTCACTAACCTTTTAGCAATCACTAACATTCCTAAATCAAGCCAACAACATGCTAACATAAACAAAGAATCCCGTTTACACATGGACGGCTAAGCCGCCGCATTCGGTTATTCCACAAGATTGTTTCTCTAAATGATGGCTATGCTAAAGTCTTGGAACATTCTTTATAACTTAAATAGAGTCTAATATACTATATATTGACATATTAAGATTTGTTCTAACTTATTTCATACTTTAACAATTTTAAAAGTGAACATAAGTGCCTTACTAAAATTTTGACAGAATGTAGTCTGGCTTCAACTAATCATAAATTGGTCATAACAAACTAAATTTAAGTAAAATTAGGCTCTAATATTAAGTTAATCTAATTACCTTTTTAACGATAGTTTATACGTCTTCAAACTCAATCGGACGACTCAATAATAGCCTTCACAAGATAAGTGCGTTCAGCACCTTCTGTCTTGTTTTGTTGTTTTGACCTATTTTCGGGTTTTTTCATAAAATATTTCCTAAACAAAAGTTGTCTTGGAGACTCTGAACTAGTTCATTGTAGATTTTTATAATTTTATGAAATGTTTTGATATTTTTAAAACCTATTGAAACACGTATCAAACATTCTGTCCAGAATCTAAAATTTGTGTCATAATCCTTTTTCAATCTAGCTTTCGTCTTTTGGAATTCTCTAAGCGTCCTAACTTCTTGTAATGAATTCCGACCTCAAGTTATTATTTTTTTATCCTTAGGACATCACCCTTGACTTTTTAACATCCAAGCTTACTTATGAACCCTACAACCATCATTATACAATGTGAATATTCATAGACTTTTTAATGTGTTTTGTATTTTGTGGAAATCATATGATTCAATATTCAATCATTGATATTCATTGTTATTCTATTTCATTTCAAATATAATTCAAGACATGCTATGTTATTACTTGCAATTATGTGTTCATAGTTAGATAAACTTGATGATAACACAATCATTAATTCATGCAACCATGGTAACAATGATAGATCTATTGGTTTGACAAACCACCCCATTTGTTTAGTCGCGTGGTGATTAGAACCAGAATTATTCATTCTATAAGGCTTCGTCTATGGACCGAGTCAATCCAGTCATTAGGTTTGATTGTGTTGGTTTGTCTTTTATGTTACACTATTGCATTTATAAGTCTTTACATTGCCATGTGAAATTGAATTGTTTTCAATCATTGTAATCAATCTATATATGTATGAAAACCTATGCTTACTCACCGGCTAAATCGTTAGCTGATTTGTTACTTTTCCACATGATTTCAGGAATGCTAATTATTGGATTCTTCATGCTTATTTATGACTTGGACCTAGTTTAATAAAAGGCTATTGTTATATTTATTTCGATTATTGTTTAATTGTAATGTATCATTTGATTAGAATCACTCAATGAAGATGACATTTAATATTATTTCAACTTATATAATTCCATGTGTTATGAACAATCGATACACATTCGTCCACCCTGATGATTTCGCCGTCTGTTAGGGTGTGACATGGATCCCCAGATGTAACAGATAGGACCCGGACCTAGAAAGGAAAGGTTTATCACCACACAAAACAAGGGATGTAGAAGGTGGCACGAGTCGTTAAGAGAGAAGACTAGGGATTACAAAACACATGTTCACAACATCAACGAAAACACCAACTGAAGTGTATGCAGTGGAAATAAGAAATAATGTCTTCACAACACTAAACGAAGCCTGCCATGGATTGGAAATCGAGTCATGGTAAGGAAACATGCATCAATTTCAAGAATCTAAATGAAACCTGCCTAAAGGGCAATTATTCATTCCTGGAGATTGACAAGAAGATAAACGTGGTAGCAGGTTTACCGTGAAGTTGTTTCTTGGATGCATAAAAAGGATATCATCAACTTCTAATGATCAGGGATGAAAAAGAGAAAAAAAATTCTATACAGATACATGAATTTCTATTACACAAAAAATACCATTTGGAATGAATAATATTAGGGCCACTTACCAAAATTTGATGGAGAAGATCTTCATAGATCAAACAGGCAAAAGCATCATGGTATACATAGATGACCTGGTCATCAAGAATAGGGAAGAAGATACCATGACCAATAACATACTTAAGATATCCATAACCCTAAAAAGTGCCAACATAAAGTTGAATCTAAAGAAATGCACCTTCAAGATGAAAGAAGGAAAATCCTTAGGGGTAATGGCACTAAATTAGGGATCCAAGCAAACCTAAATAAAGTGGAGGCATTGAAGTGCATGGCATCCCCTAGGACTCAGAAAGAAGTGCAAAGATTTCATGGAAGGCTAGTGGTACTCAATAGGTTCTTGTCTAAGATGATGCGAAGGTCTTACCCATTCATCACAATGCTGAAAACCTGTATAAGAAAGAGTGATTTCGAGTGGACAGAGGAAGATGAGAAAGCATTGCAAGAAATGAAGGAGCTTATATGCACCTTACCTATACATACAAACCCAATACTAGGAAAATGTTGAAAATTTACTTGTCAGCAACTTCCCGAGCAATAAGCATTGCCTTGATGATGCTTCATCAGTCGAGTCCTCAAGGATGAGGAGACAAGGTACCCAACCATGGAAAGATTGGCTTTGGCATTGGCATATACCTCTCTCCGGTTTCAAAGGTACTCTTTGTGCTTGAATTTCACTTAAGTCCATCATCTACTAAGTGTCTCCTGTCATACTTACTTTGATTATAATCTACTTCCATATCCCTTAATTCTACATACACTGCCACTATAAGGGCTAGCAATTTGTAACACATTCTGTTTAAATAACACACTACGACACGAAGTTAAGCGGGTTTGAGTTTGAGCTAAACGGATATGGGTAATAAATAGGTTGACAGAATTAAAATTGGGTCTAAGTGGGTTCAACCAGCCAAACCCGTTTATGACACGATTAGAACCATTTATATTAAGTATATACAACTAAAAATTTTAGATTCAAACTTATCAACGATGAATCACGTATTATCCTTTTTGTAACTTCCAGTTTGATTGAAAGGTTTTTGAATAGCGTTCTACAATCTTCTATTTGAATAACCTTTTGGTTTATATTCATACATTCTGAGTATTATCAATGATTGAAATAAGTCCCTATTGGGTTTAAAGATATTATAGATTGTACGTTTTGGGTTTAAAAAATTCTATACTTGTTCTTTTGTTTTTTTTTTTTTTTGGTTAACCTTGTTACATAGGGCATATCGTGGTGTGTTATTCATGTTACCTAATAAGTGCTATTTAATCGTGTTAAATAGGTCATGGTGAATTCGTTTATTAATAGGTTCATGTTCGTGTTTGGGTAATTGACACAATTAGTTAACGAACCGTGTTTATTTTTGATACATGTGTTAATCGTGTTGTATTGTGTCTGATCCGTTTAACACAATTAGACCCATTTTACTAGCACAAGCCACCATACACTTCGTAGGAACAACGGCCATCAAACTGGATGTTTTATCATGCTTATTCTGTTCTATTATATACCATCAACCCATGCTTCCATAAAACTAAATATTGCGACTTTACTTTTATTGATATCTGTTTTGAGTTATGTATGTTAAAAAAAACCTTTATTTGATCCAGAGTCAGATCATTCCGACTAAAGGCCTGGTCTACTAATGTATTTTCATTGAAATGTACTTGACTATTTTCTTCTTGAACGTCAATTTTGACTAAAAGTCAGCTGTACAATCATACAAACGGATTGCACACCAATATCTTACATTCATCTTGTGCATGAGTGCATCGAATCTAACAAGTTGGCAATTTGTTTAAAAAAACACAGCATATCAGCTATCACATCTTGTAGACCCATTTTCCCATTTATTATTCTAATTATTCAATTAGATCAACATGCGTGGTCCTTTTGAAAATCTATTAAATATTTAAACATAAAAAACAAAATTAAACCATGGAAACCAATCATTACTTCATTTATAACCTTTTGTCATCCTACTCCCCAAACAAAAATTCGTTATACATCTACGAGAGGATGAGTTGGCTCACTTGTAAACCAAAACTAAACTAAATGTATATATTTCATCTTTTGATATTCAGATTTTTAATATCCGTTCTATTTTTCTAGAAATAGTTAATTCGGTAAGCCGTTGATTGTCAGAATAAATTCAAGTTGTATGTTATTTATTAAGATTCGTTTATATATACACACTAGTTTAGAAACCCCGTGTATCACATGGGCTGAATAATAGTATTAAATGTAAAATATTTTAGTGTAATTAGAGATTGTGTGTGTCATTCAAACAAGAGTGCACGCTTGTTTGAATGTCATCAGGACTAACAGGGGTTCGGGGGCAGCGCCCCCGAGAGAAGCGGGGTCCAAGGGGCGGTAGCCCCTGGTGGGTCCAAGGGGTAGAGCCCCTGGCTGGGGTCGAGCTGCCAGGTCAGCTTGAAAATTTTTTATTTTGAACAAAAGTCCTTCGTAAAAAATTCATTAGAAATTGATTTTTGACCAAAATTGCATTAATTAAACTTGAGGTACTAAAGGTGTAGTTTGTTCAAAACCGCATAGCAGTTATCATGGAAAACTTCAATCTCGTTTATGTTGGGATTGATAATCCAGAAGAAATGAAGAAGGGAGAAACTCGAATTACACACAGCATCCAAAAAATTCATACGAATTCTTGAATCAATTCTGATTTTATCCGATCAAATCATTGGTATACACTCCAATTATTTGATCTGAAAGTGAAATCACACGACTTCAGAAATCATCCGGTCATTGCTTTGTTAAGAAATCCCCAACATTAAATTAGTTGTTATTAACAAATATTTAAAAATTAAAAAAAAAATTGAGATAAGATAATATTAAAATTATGTATAATTAACAACGTTAAGTAATAACAATAATAACAACATTTTCTTAAACTCATCTTTAAAATATTTTGTGTAAAAATTTGTTTTTCATACATGCTATTTTTTTTAAAAAATTTATTTATAGACACGTCAACTTTAAAAAAAAATTATATTAAAAAACTTCAGAAGTTTTTTTTTTAAAACATAAATTTTATTTTTTAAAAATTTGTTTAATACTTTGGAAAGAATATACAACATAATTAATATTTAATATCGTCATTAAAGAGTTAACTTTCTATGATAATAACATGTGTCAACATAATTATAAGAGGATGACATCTATCAAAATTGTTTGTGAGATGTTCACATGTGGCAAAAACTATTTTGCTTTATTAGTATAATATACATATAACTATAATTAGAGCATAAAAATTTAGTTATATATAAAAGATAACCATAAAGCAAACCCTCCTCAAGTTATTTTTTTTTTTTTGAACTGCAAATTTCATTAAAGAAAAAAAAAAAAAAGGCAACGCTAGCAAGAAGCTAGGCACAACTGAACATCAAGAAACAAATTTAAATTTACACCAAGACTTCCAATTACAATTATAATTTGGTTTTTTGCTCACCTCTAGTGGGTGCATATTTCCCTCATATTCCAATAAGTTAGGAATACAGTTTACTAGTATACTAGTTCAAATTATGAGCGTTCGAGGCTTAAGCGAATGGTATAATGACAATATTATAAATTTTACTTAATGAAATAAACATGTAAGAATCAAGAGGTGTGGAATGTAGAAATTTATATTCTAGAACATGAAGTACGAAATAAAACATACCTGAGTCAGATTCAATATTCAATATAAAAACTCATCTAGATTATACTCTGAATCCTATGAGAACTATCAGACAAAAGTTTTTTTTTGGGTTATACTCACAATAGTTTATAAGTTAAAAAAAATATTTGACAAATCCAAAAGTATGTTTTAAATTGACTTTTTATATAGGGTGAAAAAGAGTTTTTGAAAATTAAGGAGTAAGTTACTTATTAACTTTTAAAAATTAATTTTTTGTTCAATTTCGTCTTGTACCACTCTCATACCTCCTATCAACTTCCCCTAATTTGAAAAAATATGTCTTTTCTGTTATTTTATAACTTTTTTAGTTTATAAATTAATCAAAATTGTTTTTTTTTTTAATTCTTCTGAAAAGTCATAAGTTAATCTTACTATATTAATATACAAAAATAAAATGTGCCACATGGCACCTTCTAAGGCTTCCTTTATGCCACGTGGCAGCGTATAAAAAAACTTCTTTTTTTGACCCGTTTAGTTCAATGCGCAGATCCCTTGATCCGGCCACATTTAATACCCGGTTTTATCTAATGGGTCGTTTAAATAGTTTATAACTTGCTTTCTAACCCTAATTCTCATAAACATCAACAATAACTCTGTAATCATTCTCCTCCTTCTCTCTTTCGTTTCGAAAACCTTCTCATATTGTCTCTATTCCAACAATCTGTTCTACAAATGGCCTCATCGAATCGGTTGGTTCCTCAGGTTTGTTATCATATCTTTCTTCCTTAGTTTTTGTATTTGTTGCAAGATCTATTATTCGATTTAGAAATTTTAAGAGGTTTGAGTTTATTATTATCTTTTTCTTCTCTGGTATTTGTATTTTTTCAAGATCTGTTACTCGATTTTGTAATTTTTAATATCTATCAGTTTGTTGTCATCTTCTTCTTTGTATTTCTTTTTTTTTTCAAGATCTATTACTCGATTTCATAAATTTTAAGATTTGTCGGTTTGTTATCATCTTCTTCTTCTTTGTTATTTGTCTTTTTTTAAGCTCTGTTACTCGATAAAGTTTGTTGCTCATTGCCATCTTAACAACGATGTGAAATAAGTAAAAGTAGGGTTTCTTGTAACAACTTCATATGAGATTATTATGTTTTGATTCATTAAGCCACTACTTTAATACGATTCTAAAGGCGATGAAATAATCAAAACCCCAATTATATCAATTTGTTGTGAAATCTGCATGCGTTATATCATCTGTTCTTTGTTTGTATTTTAACTTCTGTGATAAAGTTCCTTCTTTGTTATTTACAGATTTTAATAACCATGATCACCAATTGTCTTCTTTCTCCCAATCAGCATGCCGTATTTCCTTCAATTGAATTCCTACCAAGGTGTTTTTGTTCATGTTATATTCACATCTTCAAACCTATTAAATTATTAAATCTTTTTAGATTATTTTCTCCCATATATATACCAATTTGCATCAATATATTAAAATCTTTGCTAGTGTATGTTTCTATATACAAATCGCCTTTAAAAAATTAATTTCATTTTTTGACTTTATATTAATATTTAAAACATTTTATTTTTGAAAGGCTACTTACAACTTTAAATAGTTATAGATATAAATATGTGTAAATACTTTCCTAAATAAACTCAGTGCATTGTTTTTATTAATTACTCACTATGCTATATAGGTTTTTTTCTTAATTTTAAATTACTTAATGTAATAGCTTTAATTGTCAAATCAATTAGTCTTAAATATTAAATATTAAAAGGTAAGTATTGACATTAATTTGTAACTAATTAATGATATCTAGCATTTTTTTAAATATTTTTCTCGATTCGTGGTATGTTTCAAAACTTAAGTTTCAAAATTAATGATATTTACCAAAATAGTTTTTAAATTTTTTTCCTAAGTGATGTTGCATTTCAAAATTTAAATTTACAAAATAAATGATATTTATAATAACTTCAAAGATTTTTAGGTGATTTGTGTTATATTTCAAAATTTAAAATCTTCAAATTTGTTACCTTTTAATTGTAACAACTTAATTCCTATAAATATTACCCTTTAACCGTTTACATTGATAAAAACTTTAAATTAATAATTTTAAAAATTTTAAAAATTATTTATATATACCATTCTCTTAATATAAAAATTGAAATTGTGTTTGTTTGATTTTTCTGGAATTTTACGATTTACTTATTGCAAACTTTGAAAACTTATATTGTAAATTTTTTATTGTTTTCTGCAGGATCATTGAAGGGTGGTCAATGCATCAGTTTCACAAGGTGGAAAGAGTTAGAACACTTAGCAAATCAAATAGGGAACCAGCTTAGATGATGAAACAATAAACACAAGTAAAAGAACAATAACAAGAACAAGATAATATGGTTTTTAATAATTATGTATATTGCTCTCAATTTCTTACAAGTGTGAGAAAGCTTAATTCTAAATACAAGTACTTAGAGATACTTTGTACTACATCCTACAGCCGGCCATACATTGAAGGCCAGCTGGAAACACTAATGTAGACAACAAGATCAATGTAGAGTCAAAAAACAGATTGTCTTTGACTAGTGATTATGACATACCATAGCTCACATCATTATCTAATAGAAAAAGAATAAAAGTGCATAGTTAGAACATTACAGACTCAGCACCTTAATATATAGTTGACAAAAGCAAGGACTTTTCACTAAACCATGTTGGTTGGTGAGTCTTCAGAAATGGTAGCAGAAAGGTGGTTCAGCTTTTCTCAAAAGTAAGTCATAAAAAGATGTCTTCTCTGTCTTCGGAAGAAATTAGTCTTTGGCTTCGGAAGACTTTGTCTTTGAAGCTTCGGAAGACTTCATCCTTTGGCTTCGGAAGAATTGATACTTAGCATAATTCACTGAGTTATATCAAATCTTCCGAAGTACTTTCCTAGTACTTCACATGTGCATGATGAGAGTTTTTTTATTATTTTTTTGTTGCATCAGCCTTTAAATGTATTCCTTACATTTTCTTTACATATATAAGTAATGGATTTTGAAAAAATGAATGTTGACTTTATTTACGATTATCACTAAGAGAAATCTCTAATTGATATTTCGAGAATCTTAATCTTAATTTTGAAAGCCATGCTTAAAAAAATTGCATGTATTAATAACAAAATTGATATAACTCAAATGACTTAATTTACAATTATCAAGAGAAATCTTCTAATTTTTTTTTATCTTTTTACTATTTGTAGTAAAAGTTAAAATAACCGGTAATTTAGCCACCATTAATATTCTTAAATATTTTTTCTTAATTTTTCCAATTACATCTCATAACACTATCTATATAGTAAAAAAAATTTCATTTGTTTATTTTTATCTCAGCTCATATTTTCTGCTATCCATCTTATTCACGGGTATGTACTCCAACAATTATGTTCATTACTTATACGTATATAGAAATTGATCTACATAACTCATTCTTCTTTTTCTTTACAGTTTAATGGCTTCCTATCAAATAACTTTGTTGAAATATCTGGATGTGAAGGTTTGTAAATTTACCATCCAGGTTCGTGTTATCAGGTTCTGAAGACAACATAGTAAACGAAACCTGAATGAGACATTCTCTATTAAAATGATTGTTGTTGATGAAGAGGTACCATCCAACTCGAAGTCGTAATTTAAATACATTTTACATATAATATAAAGAGATATTTGTTAATTTGTAGATTTTTGGTAACTTCTTTTTTTTTTATGTAAGCATTTTATTAAAATTATTTATTTTATATTAGTTTAATAACAATGATTTTCCTAATTTTCTTATTTTTGCTTCAAATTAACATGTGTTTTTTAAATAAAATTCTTAACTCTTACTTTTTTTCATTCCTTACCTGTGTATCACACAGGTTTATAGGCTAGTAAGTTATATATGTCAAAAGTCATTTTCAACTAAAATAAACGATCCCAAACATGACAAGAGGCACCTCTATTGGTCCTGATATTTTGATTTGAACTCGAACCAGTTTTCCGGTTGGAATAAAAGGAAGTGGAAAATCAATTTGGGTTTTTGCTCATCAACAGGAGATCAAGTCCTATATCTTGGATTACAATAAGTTAATGTCATCGGGTTTCTAATTTTCTATTTGGTGTACTCTTTGTGAGATGTGTTTGGTTTTTTAATGGTGTGTATTTCCTGGTTACCCGTTGGCTTGATTTAATGATATGCTTTCATTGTTGTTCAAGGTATAAAAATCTAACGGAATCCGTGACCCGTTGAACTGTAAACCACCATAACTTTTAGTTAAATTTTAAAAAGATTAAGCATTAAATATAATAAGAAAAGTATGATAAAATATCATAAAAATTCCAATATACTCTAAGTTTTTTCTTATAATATTCCCTGTACAATTTTTTACAAGTAAAAAAACAAATAGTTTTTGTTTTGTCTTATAAAATATCATAAACAATTTATGCACATAAAAAACCAACATGATTTCTGTTTTTTTACATAAAAAATCGCAACAATTATTTACACATTTAACTCATTTTACTTGCTATATTCTAACAAATTCTTTCGGGACTTGAACGATCCGAACTCAAACTCTCATAAGTTAAATGATCCTAACTCGAGCTGCCACAAGTTAAAAGAACCATGTAGGGGAGAAAAATACACGCAAACAAAACAATCAGTGCAAAAGTTGTATTCATTTCTTTTTAGATTTTACTCGAATTTAACAAATGAAGTGATTTTAATATGTAAATAATTGTTAAATGATTTTTATGTGAAAAAACATAAATACGTTCTTTTTATGTGCAAAAATTGTTGAGTGACTCTTACGAGACAAAATAAAAGTATGTTTTTCTTAAGTGAAAAAATTGTGCTGTGATATTTGTGAGAAAAACTGAATGTATGTTGTCTTTTACGATATTTGCCCTTTGAATATATTTACTTAACTTGATCAATTTAATAAATATTTGTGATACTATATTATAATATTGCTATAATTTAATTAGAAATCTTCTTAATAACCAGATAAATAAATGGCAGAGTTAGGTTAGGTCCAATGACAAAGTAATTAGTGTTACGAACTGTTTAGTAGACTTTTAATTGTTATTAACATGCTATATTTTAATCATTTATAGACTTTTAATTGTTAGTATGTAGCATTAAGTCTGAATTATTAAGAGTTATCATAAGCACTCTAAAATCAATGGTTCGAGCTCCATCTTAGATAGTTTAATGTAATTTATTGTAGTGTAATTAACGGTTTTAAGAAAACTGATATAACCGAGGGGTGTTTTACTACTTCCACAGCATGATGTCCATGTACCAGAGTCAACATCATATGAAGGGTTTTCACGTGTCTCTAATATTTCTTATTTTTATTAATCTTCTCTCCTGGTCTTGATCTTTATCTCTTTAAAATCCCATTTAGGGGCAAGAAAAGTGATCTTCAAGCTCACGGCGATGGGTGCTAGCCGTTTTACTGAGGTTGTGTAAGCGGGTCAGGACGTGTGCGATGGGGTAGGGAAACCTTACATGACCAGAAGTAACCTCAGGTATGGGAAAAAATAACATGCAAAAAGAGATGGGATATACCCTTCCGATTAATGAAAATGACTAGGAAAGAACTAAGAAAAAGAAATAAAGAAGTTAAATTTGATTGTTGTTCATATCGGGCTTCATCTTTTTTAATGTGGGAAAAGCTTTGTCTCTTTAAAACAAGAATAAACAAATGAAGAAGTTAAAGAGATGGGATATACCCTTCCGACTAATGTAGTTTTTTATTCTTTTTATGGTGGCGGTGAATGGCGGTGGTGAGGGATTAGAAGAAGAGGTGAACAACCATAAATGACGACGGTATCATCTGACTTATTCAACATCGATGCCGCTTCTTCATTAGGGTTAGGGGTTGCTTTGTGTTTTTGGATTCAGTTCGATGGTAGTTCGCATCAGGTCTCAGATCATCGGCGGTGCTTTAACACAAAACACAGACAGAATCAATATAGGAAAACCACGAGTGGCTTCCTTTCAACTTGGATTGGATGTGCTTTTGTTGGTACATTAGTTAAATTTTAGTAGCTTCTTGTGATCTTGAACTTATAAATGCAATATTATTTTTAAAAAATATTTATTAAAATGCAGTAATAGTTTGAGCTTGAAACTTTAAGAGTATATTAGTAAGCAATTCTATATCTATTAATGTTTTAATATTAACTTGAGAAAGCTCCTGATGTTATACATATTTGTTGTTTTGGGATAGATGTTATTGAAAACGATGATGAACAACTATTGTGCATTATGCATTCATGCTAAAAGTAGCCTTCACCTCTGTTGGATAGACTAAGATTGCTTACAAAATGAAAGACAAGGACAAAACTGTGATTGTTAAAGATGAGATTACACTAAGGGTCCATTTGGTTTGCTAAAGGTTTTGTAAAGAAATTGAAATTGGAATTGGAATCTTGTTAAAATTGATAACGTGTTTGGTTGGTCAATTTTGAGTGGAATTGGAATGTTAATTTTGAACATCTTATTGGAATGTTAAACATTCCATAGGTAAGTGGAATAAATGTGAATTCCGATGAATGTTGGAAAATTTTCCAATTCCAATTTCAATTCCAGTTCCATCCGTTAACCAACCAAAAAAGATTTTAGATGGAAAATTTTCCAATTCCAATTTCAATTCTAAGTTCAACTCCTTAGAATTCTATGAATCAAACGGGCCTAAGAATTACAATGATTGACGGTGAGAATTGTTTCTCTTACTATTATTATTATGTTTTTTGATTTCTTAAAATGCCATGATCGTAGACAATGCCTCAAAATTTTTCCACTCAATGCTATAATTGTTATTTCATCTTATTTTCAATTTACCTTCAATTCTAAAGATATTTTACAAAGATGACTACAGAAACAGGCCAGCTTCGACATGAGAGGCAAATACATGACGCTGTTGATGAACCATAGTCTGATACTATTCAAGTTTTTCACTTTAAGATCCCAAACAGGTGTAAGACCCCATTCCCGAGATGCTCACAGTTGGACATTCATAGCATAAAATATTTAAAACATAACACTCGTAGTTTCATTAAAACCTAAACTTGTGTCAAAATATCATCTCATTTCCTTTACACTTCAAAAATTGCATCAATACAACATTCCCAAAAACATGGGTGTCACTTTTGAACTATCCCAGTAGCTTTCCTGTCCATGCCTGCACCTCCTCAAAATTTAATCAATCACATGCCAACTATTATGCATACAAAGTCAGTGACGCTAAGTGAGTTCTAGTTTTTATAATAAAATACTTTACATTCGTTTAAACATTTCTTTTTTTTTTTTTTTTGTAGATGAGCATACATCATACATACATCTTGATAATATTTATTTCATATCTTTCATCATCGTTCATCCTTTCGTTCTTTCATCATTATCTTTTACTGTAATGGATCAACCATGGGGTCAACCCCCAACATATACACGAAGCTAGTACTGTGTCGAGTCTTATAAATAAACCCCCATACATTGTGCACGAAGCTGACTACAGTGTCGGGGTAAAGTGACAAGGATCCCGTATCGTTTGGTCAATCACAAGGACTGGACCCCTGTGTGCATCCTCATGGGTTAGTTAAATTGCACACAGTTGAGCTAACAACCCCTCAATGAGTTGTGAACCTCCATTCGTTTGCTTGCAAGTCTTTCATTCATTCGTTACGTTCCACTTTTCGTTATCGATATCTTTTACTTTCTTTCATAATATTTACTTATAGTAACACATATCATACCAAGTAAGTCTATCGTAAACATAATCATTTTGAAAACGATTAAACGTAAGATAACATAACACATATCACAACAAGATCACACGAGAACTTAACCCATGCTTAACATAATCTCGCATGAGAACCTACTTTCGGGCTAGAACCTTACAACAATCAAACCCTGCACATCAAGTCAAATCAGTCGCGCGAGGACCCGCTTATCGCTCGAGAACTTACGGATTTCCCGCCCAAATCAAACTTATCGCGTCTAAGGCTGGAATATCATACACCATACCATGGACAACATCATTACAAGCATAAACAAGCATTTTAGTACGCATAATAGCCTCAAAACTAAAAACTTGCATAAAAAGGGGCTAGAAACTCCTCTTGAGCATCTAACACAAACACGACCTTCCCGAGAGCCCTTTTCGAATGAAAACTACACCATGTACCATGCGTTACATTCATCGATAATCGTTTCTTAATACATAACATGAGTTATTACACGAGTTACATACCTTAAACACTTCAATTCTTCACTTTCTCTCTCTATACAACTGATTTCTCTCTCTGTCAACACTACTTTTCGTGCAATTATGGTGTCAAATGGGTGTTCTCAACTATTATACCCAGTTCAAACTTTTCGCTTGGGGTTCTCGCGCGAGAGGTTTTTTTGGCGCGAGAACTTTTTCTTCCTTCTTTTCTTGAAATTTTCAAGGCTTTACAACTGGTTTTGTTAACTGTAACTAATTTGTTTGATGATGTGTCATGCCTATTAGATGGTTAAAAGTTCAATTCCAAACATGAACCATGAGATTTTTGTGTCCTTAATCAGTATGTGGTTTTGTATTTGTGTTTGTGCTAATAATTCACGTCGCATCGCATGGCTGTCATACTAGTTTATAATAAAACATAGTAATTGTTGGATCATATGAGGCTGGTGCAACCAAAACAACACTTAGAAAGATTTTGAAGTACTAAATGAAGTGGTCTTCCGAAGACAAAGCTGCTCTTCCAAAGCTAAGTCAAAGATCTTTCGAAGCTTAATGAATGAAGAACTTTCAAAGACTAAGTTGTTCTCCTTCCTAAGTATACAACTTAGAAGATCAAAAGCAAAGTCTTTCGAAGAATAAAGTCTTGAAGACTTGCAGAAGTTCGAAAGAAGTTGTTTCTTCTGAAGCCAAAATGACCTCGGAAGAATTTATTCTTCCGAAGCCATTTACCTTAGGAAATACCAACTATGAAGCAGTGGACATAAGTATGGTCTGTCTTACAGCCCGCTGCAACTCTGATATACTGCATGGCGCTTTCCCACGCCTATGAAGTTGAACATACTTTAATCCACTGTTCACTATTCTCAATTAGTACAGTTGCCATTCTTAGTTGGTGACAAAGGTAAGTCATGGACTTGATGCTTTGAAGCTGATGTACTCTAGTTCTGCTAAATCCAAGGAGTCAAAGAAAGATGTGCTGAAGCAGAAGTTTGAGAACTTCACATACATTGTTAGAGAGACCTAAGCCAACAATACATCAGTTACATGGACTTGATCACCTCTCTTCAGTGTACGGGAGTGGTTCTTGAGAAGAGAGACAGAGTAAGGAAATTCATGAGTGCACTTCCTCATGAGTAGACTTTCTACTGTGTCTCAATCAAGAGAACTGAGAATCTCAACACTCTCACCATGACTGAACTATATGGAATCCTTGTTGGATAGCATATGGAGTTGGAATCTCAGAAAACCCATCAGATGAACAGACCCTCAAACCTTCCAACCAACAATGCTTTATATGTTGCTGAAGGTTCAAGACGCCCTAGCCCTAGTTGTACTGAACTACCCACAGCCATCATCTTTCTCTAGGCCATACATCACATTCCCTGAGACACCCAGGTCTCAACAGGCTCAACAAAATCATTTCCAGGATAGTTGTGCTTTTGTTTCAAAGAGTGAGCACTCTGGAGATTTTCAATTTTGTTTTGATAATTATAGAGTGTTTCAGCCAGATGATGTTGAATACATGGAAATTGTCCACAAATGGCTCTCCCAACCTACAGAGCAAGAAGTTCTTAAAGAACTGGAAGGCAGTTCCCTCAAACACAACCACAAGCGAATTTGGGTTTGACAAAACAAAGGCTAAGTGCTACAATTGCAACAAGCTTGGTCACTTTGCAAGGGAATGCAAAGCTCCTAGATCTAATCCTTGAGCAACTCAAGCCTCCCACATCCTGCTACCCCTAATGCCTCCCAACATCCTGCTACCCCTAATGTTGCAACTAAACCCACTGAGCAACAAACTACAGCTGTTGCTCAAGAAGTTCATTAGAGCTTCATGGTGCAAGATGTCACTCCTGTTCAAGCTCTCATGGCTACTGAAGACACTAAGGTATATAAGCATCTCTGTACTACAACCTGTATTGCTAACGTCAAGTTGTATCAGGACTAGAACATGGAAATTAAATCTGATGTTGAGTCTTTAAATATACTAAAATATGATATTAAGAGGGCAAAATGTGACTATAAACTCAAAATAGAAGAGTTAGAGAAAACTGTGTCCTCTTTAAAACATGAACATTCAAACTACAGGGCTCAAATAAAAGATTTAATCTCCAAGTTGACTGAGGCTCAAGCCCAGCTAGTGATAGCTGAGGCTAAAGCCAAGAAGTATGCCATTGAAGAGTATAACTTTTACACCATCATTGCATCATCCTCCCACTCAAAGATGTGTTATCAAAACAAAAATGTGTTAGGAACCAATGAAATTGCTCCACCATACTCTTGTGTGTCTATTAGACAGCCAAGATGTGGTACTGAGAGCAAGAGTTTCCAACTGCAGACCCATAACCCAAAGAGCAGAAGCATGATGCAATAATAGAAACCACCACAGGGAAGAATAAGGTAGAAAACTTCATCCCCACATCTGATGATCAACCCTTAACCACCAAAGCCAGAAAGAACAAAATCAGGGCAACAAGAAAAAATGCCAAGAAGGTGGCTGAGGCTAAGTTGAAGATAGACCCAAGGCAAAAGGGTGTATTTATATCAGCTGGATTTCAAATGGTTAGAAATCTTGATTCAGGAAAATAGTGTAGTACCAGCACTCCTATCCAGATAAAGGATCAAAATTAAAGGAGAAGGATGTTGAAGAAAACAGTCAATATGCCCCATCAAAATTAACATTGAATGCATAATCGATGGTCTGTTTAACCACATGGCTAAAGATTGTTACTATAATATAGCAAGCATACATTATGCATCTAATGTTAAGAAAGGAGAAGTTAAGGATGGTTTCACATTTGGACCTTACCATATGATCCAAGTGTTAAGGAAAGGAAAGCTTGTTTCCGAAGCCAAGTTACTTTCAGAAAAAAATCATTCTTCCGAAAGGAAAATAGATTTGGAAGACAAGCTAAAGAACAAGCAAAGGAACAAAAGGAATCCTTCGAAACCTTCCGAGAAGAAGAGTGCTTCGGAAGAAAATGTGGGGACAACTTCTTTCGAGAAGAAAGAAGCCTCAAAAGCAAGTTATGCTGCACAAGCCTCCTCAGGCTCATCAACACTGATCAACCATAGGATGGAATGGAAGATCAGAAAAGATGTTGTAGCCCAACCCTTTTCTTCACAAACCATAATTGAACCCCTATGCATACATTTTGGTTCAATTATATTATATGCATTAGAAGAGCCCAAGACCAACAAGGCTTGGGTTTCTAATAGTAACTAATCATTTCACCTTATGTGTAGGGACATCCACTTGACAAGAATGGAAATGTTTGGATTGTGGATAGTGGATGCTCCAGGCACATGACAGGGAACAAATCTCTCCTACAAAAGTTTGAACACTTTGATGGAGGTCCTGTTCAGTTTGGAGGTGAAGCCGGAGGATACATTTCTGGTAGAGGTAGTGTATCCAATGGTAAGTTAAATTTGTCAAAGTAAACTTTGTCAAACAGCTTGAATACAATCTCTTAAGTGTTTCTTAATTCTATGATCAAAATCACCAAATGCTTTTCACAGAACATTAATGCATTATCCTCAAACCCGGGATGACAATTTCTTAGGAATTGGTGCTTCTTAGATCTCCCAGGAGAGGGGATATGTACAAGTTGGATATGAACAATGCTTCCCCACTAGGTGAAGTATCATGCTTTCTTTCCAAAGCAAATGGTGATGAGTCAACTCTTTGGCATAAAAGAATATGCCATGTTAATTTTAAAACCATGAATAAATTGGTTAAAAATAATTTGGTACATGGTGTGCCTAAAAAGGAATTTTTCTGTAAGGACAACTGTGTTGCTTGCCTGAAAGGAAAGCAACACAAGGTTTCTCATAAATCCAAGGAAGTTAACTCTATCACCACCCTCATTACACTTATTGCACATGGATCTATTTGGTCCCACAAGTATAATGCGCATTGGAAGGAAATCATATTGTCTTGTGATTGTTGATGGTTTCATAAGATTTACTTGGGTTTTCTTTTTAAGAACTAAAGATGAAACTACTGAAACTTTAAAATCTTTTATTTTTAAAATTGAAAATCAAATAGATCACAAGGTTAAAATCATTGGAAGTGATCAAGGGACTGAGTTTAAGAATCAAGTTCTTGACTCATTTTGTAACTCAAAAGGGATTGCCAGACAATATAGTACTCCTAGAACTCCTCAACTGAATGGTGTTGTTGAGAGTAGGAACATGACACTTATTGAGGCTGCAAAAACTATGTTAGCTGATTCAAAACTGCCTCTAACTTTCTGGCTAGAGGCAGTCAGCACTGCATGTTATGTGCAAAACAGGGTTCTCATTGTTAAGCCCCATGGAAAGACCCTTATGAGCTATGGAACAAGAGGCCACCGTTCTTTGGCTTTCTTAGGTCCTTTGGAAGCAGATGTACCATACTTAACACAATACACAATTTAGAAAAATTTGCTGAAAAGTCTGATGATGCTATCTTTGTTGGCTATTCCTCAACCTCTATTGCATATAGAGTGTATAATATCAAAAATCAACAATTTGAGTAATCATCCAACATTATTGTCAGTGAGCACACAACCTATGTTGAGGGAAATTGTCCTGAATATATCTTCAATTTAGAATTGTTTCCAAACTATTCTAAACCATCTTGTGAGAATGTTTCAGCTAAAACAGAAACTCAAAGTGACCCCTATGAAGATCAAATGTTTGAGTTACCAAGACCTATTCCAAGTTCTCCAAGAAGAAATAAAGATCATGCTCCTTCAACTGAAAGTCCTAAAAGCTTGAATATCTCAAAAAATAATAGAGCTTCAACAAATTGTCAGTCAATTGAGCCTCATAACTTAACAGATGACAACTCAGTACTCAACGCCAAGCTAATGAAGATAGTGATCTGGAGGAACAGGCAACTGTTGATGCTGCTTCTCAGCAAAATACCATTGATGCTGTCATACATTCATTGAATCAGTCCTCATTGAGTGAATGTGAGACATCAGCTGGTGATGGTGTTCAAAATCCTAAGCAAAACTTTTCAAACCTGGATCTATCTATGCAATTAGATGTGATTCCTAGGCTCAGGATACACAACACTCATCCAGCTAAGAACATCATTAGGGATGTCTCAGAAGGTGTGAAAACAAGAAGTCAGACCCATAATGGGAATGTCTGTTTGTACTCATGCTTTCTCTCTCAAATGGAACCAAAAAAGGTGGAAGAAGCCCTCAAGGACAACAAGTGGATAGAAGCAATGCAAGAGGAGTTGCTTTAATTCAAGAGGCACAAGGTATGGAACTTGTGTCCATTGCCACCTGGTCAGGTTCCTATTTGCACTAAGTGGGTTTCAAAAACAAAAGAGATGATAGAGGTTTGATCATCAAGAATAAAGCAAGACTTGTTATTCAATGATACACACAGGAGGAAGGCATAGATTACTGCAGGACCATTAAAAACAGACTTTGCACTTAGTTAACACACTTAAGAGGATCTTTAGGATCACTTAACAATTCAAGTGGGGAACTTAGAACTTTAACAGATGATACAATGCACAACACAAGTAAAGTAAGAGCAAGAACACAAGAAAATAATTTTCAAGGTAGTAGTATATTGCTTCTTCAGTTCTATTACAAGTGTTTGCACTGATATTTGAAATACAAGAACCTTTGACTCTTTATACTAAACCTACAACCGTCAATATGCAAAAAGACAGTTGGATGTGACTAATCTAGACAACAAGATCAGCCTAAAGTCAAAAGGCAGATTGCCTTTTGACTAGTGACTATGAGAAGCCATAGCTCACTGACTTTCCTATTACAAAAAGCCAAACAGGAAACAAATATAGAAACATACAGACAAAGACCTTATCTACTTTATCATAAAGCATGGAGGTTTCACCAACTTATGATAGTTGGTGAACCACCAGAGCATGCAGCGGACAGGAGGTTGCTTTATGATAAAGTTGACAGAAAAAGTGTCTTTTCTCTCTCTTCTAAAGTGATCAGTCTTATCTTTATTCAGCTTCGGAAGACTTTGTCTTGAGAGCTTCGGAAGACTTTGTCTTAAGAGTTTCGGAAGACTTCATTTTTAACCTTTGGTAGAGTTGAGTCTTTGGCTTCGAAAGACTTGACACTTAGTGTAAAGTTTCCTCAGTAATTTCTTCTGAACATTGGCTTCGGAAGATTTTACACTTAGTATTTTTCTTGAGTGTGTAAAACTTTTGAAGCTAGTTCTTCTTTGTTCCTTAGTGCATGTTGGAAGACCTGGTTGTTTTGGCATCTTTTGATTGATCCTTTGGTTGCATCAGCCTCTTAACCTCAAAGGTTCCTACAAACTCTCCCTAGGCTGATGCTACCAAAACAGAGAGGTCTTCATATTGGGATAGTCCACATGAGAATCTTCAGAACTCCTTTCTTCATCAGTAGATCAGGATTCTTTAGACTCATGAAGTACCTTATCATGTCATAAAGATCATGCAGAGGGAGTTCAAGCATGTCACTAGTGAAGTAGATATGTTGTTCTCCCTGATCTCTAGTGACATACCATCTATCTGGGTTTTCATTGAATGCCCAGGATAGAATTGGTCTTCCAACAGAGAGAGGCTCTACTATGATAGGAGTTAGTTGATAGCCCTTTTCATGCACTTCCTCAGGATGTTCTGACTCATCCTGAGGTTGGAGGGAGGATGCCTTTCTTGTTTTCTTCTTTGAAGATCTTCTTCTGGCCATCCTCTTTCTTCTCCCAGATGATTTTGACTGAGAGGGTTGGTTTTCTCTACCAGGTTCTTCAGTGGATTCCCTCTCAGTTAGGATCTCCTCTCTCCCAGGGTCAGAAGTTGAAGTTGGCTGTTGTGTAGCTTTAGGTGCAGGTGGTGTTGTCTTTATAGGTTCCACCTTTACCTCAACTTCAGGTTGAGCTTGACTTGATAATGAATGAAGATCCATAAGCACCCCCCTTTTAATCTTTTGCTTGATCATCCTTATGTGCTCATCCATTGTAGATAGAGACATGGGACCAAGCCTCCTTCCAGAGAACCCATACAGCTTCAAGAAGCTCATCATCTTCTGCCTATCTGTAGACTTTTTCAGACTTTTCTGGATGATGGCTCTTGATTTAGCAGTCTCTTCCCTTTGCCTCTTTCTAGCAGCTTGTTTTTCTCTTTTAGCTCTCTCTTCAGCTGCTTGTTTATTTCAAATAAGATGTAGTCATATGGCAAGGGAAGAATTGCTGGTGCCTGATAGAGACATGTGGCACTCAAGTAGTTGATCATCTTTAATCTTTCTTCTTTATCAACTACTTGAGGTTGTTCAGCAGCCACAGTCTCTTCCTCAGGACTTTCCTGAACTGGGAGAGAATAGGAATGTCCATATAAAGCCTTTTCCTCCTCAATTCTTCTTTGTGTTTGAGGTTTAAGGCTGCATCCTCAGCTTCCTTTCTCTCCTTTGACAGCTCTGTGTCTGCCAGTTCATTTAACTCATCCAAGGGGAGAGAGATGAGTTCATCAACGTTGTAGTTCCTGGTCCCCAGATAATTGAGTCTGGCTACCCTTAGTTCATCTTCTTGAGTGTTTAGAATAGGGGCAGCCCTGATTACAGCTTGCATAAATCCTGGGGAACCACTAAAACTCTCTCCCCTTAGCTTCCTCTTCCTCTCTCTTTTTTCTTCTTCAATCTCCTCAGTAGTGAGTTTTCTTTTGCCTTTGTCTGCCACAGGCTGAGGAGAGCTTTGGCCTTCATTGCTTGGTTCAGCAGACAAGCTCTGGCCAGAGAGAGGTTGTGATGCACCATCACCAGCTGGTGCCTCATAAGGGTATGGGTGCTGGAGGAGATGTTGTCTCAAGGTTCACAGTTTCAGCCTCTGGACCTTCAGTCAAGGCTTTCCCTTTGAAGCTAATCTTAGGGTCCACCTCAATCCAGTTTGACAAAGGCTTCCACTGCTAGCCTCTGTCTATATAGTGTTGATATCCTTTTGAATTCTTCTAGCACCCAATCTTGAATTTTAACTGGCTCGTGGCAGCGTGTCTGTTATTGGTTGGGTTGACAAGTGCCAGATCTACCAGATTTATACCTTCATAGAAACTCAGGTTGAAATGTTTAAGATTTCTAGTTGACTGAGCTCTAGAGAGTACAAGAGCTTTCCTTTC
>CM046434.1:42809325-42886825 GCA_025506505.1 Flaveria sonorensis
CCAAAGGCAGGACCGTTAAAAAGGGACTTTGCACTTAGTTAACACACTTAGGAGGATCTTTAGGATCACTTAACAATTCAAGTAGGGACTTAGAACTTTAACAGATGATACAATGCACAACACAAGTAAGTAAGAGCAAGAATACAAGAAATAATTTTCAAGGTAGTAGTATATTGCTTCTTCAGTTCTATTACAAATTTGCACTGATCTTTGAAATACAAAACCTTTGACTCTTTATACTAAACCTACAACCATCAATATGCAAAAAGATAGTTGGATGTGACTAATCTAGACAACAAGATCAGCCTAAAGTCAAAGGCATATTGCCTTTTGACTAGTGACTATGACAAGCCATAGCTCACTGACTTTCCTATTACAAAAGCCAAACAGGAAACAAATACAGAAACTTGTAGACAAAGACCTTATCTACTTTATCATAAAGCATGGAGGTTTCACTAACTTATGATAGTTGGTGAACCACCAGAGCATGCAGCGGACAGGAGGTGCTTTATGATAAGTTGACAGAAAAAGTGTTTTTTTCTCTCTTTTTCTAAGTAATCAGTCTTATCTTTATTCAGCTTTGGAAGACTTTGTCTTGAGAGCTTCGAAAGACTTGGAAGAGTTGAGTCTTTGGCTTCGGAAAACTTGACACTTAGTGTAAAGTTTCCTCAGTAGTTTCTTCTGAACATTGGCTTCAGAAGATTTTACACTTAGCATTTTTCTTGAGTGTGTAAAACTTCTGAAGCTAGTTTATCTTTGTTCCTTAGTGCATGTTGGAAGACCTGGTTGTTTTGGCATCTTTTGATTGTTCCTTTGGTTGCATCAGCCTCTTAACCTCAGAGGTTCCTACAATTACATAGATGTCTTTGCACCTATTACAATACTTGAGGCTGTGCGAATCTTTCTTGCTTTTACTGTATCCAAAAACTTTACAGTCTATCAACTTGATGTGAAATGTGCATTTTTGTATGGGGATATCGACAGATAAGTCTATGTGTGCCAGCCACCCGGATTTGAAGACCTAAAACACTCTAAATATGTGTGCAAACTTGATAAAGCTCTTTATGGGTTGCATCAAGCACCTAAGCTATGGTATGAGACATTGTCTAGTTTCTTTCAAGATGGCTATACCAAAAGCACAATAGACAAAACATTATTCATAAGGAAGTCTGGGAAGGACATGCTGATTGTACAAGTCTATGTTGATGACATCATATTTGGTTCCTCCAATGACCAAATGTGCAAAGACTTTGAAAGCATCATGAGAAAGAAGTTTGAAATGAGTTCTATGGGAAAGATTGACTTTATCCTTGGGATTCAAGTGAAGCAGATGGAAGAAGGTTTCTTTATCAATCAATCTAAGTATGTCAAGGACATCTTAGAAAGATTTGAGATGAAAGATTGTAAGCCATCCAAGACACCTATACCCAGAAATCACAATCTTTGTTCTGATTTCGAGGGGGAGGATACTGATCAGCATCAGTACAGGGAAATTATTGGATCTCTTATGTATCTTACTGCAGTAAACCTAATATCATGTTTGCAATTTGCATCTATTCAAGATATCAGGTTGCTCCAAAGGTGTCTCACCTAATTGCTGCAAAAGGAATTCTTAGATACCTCAAAGGAGCTCCCAAACTGGGTCTTTAGTATCCTAAGAATAAAGATATTAACCTCTATGGTTACACTGACACTGATTATGGTGGCTGCAACATCAACAAGAAATCCACATTTGGAGGATGTCAATTTCTTGGTGGAATGATCATCTCCTGGCAATGTAAGAAGCAATCATATGTATCCACATCAACTACTGAAGCTGAGTATATTGTTGCTGTAAGCTGCTGTGCTTAACTGCTTTGGTTTCAGAATCATATGCTGGATTATGGTTTCAACTTCATGGAGACTTCTATCCACATAGACAACAAGGGTGCTATTTCTATCATAGAAAATCCAGTCAAGCATTCCAAGACAAAACACATTGACATCAGGTACAATTTCATTCGAGATATTCATGAGAAAAATCTAATCAAGCTAGTCAAAGTCTATTCAAATGAACAATATGCTGACTTGTTCACAAAAGCCTTTGATAAACAAAGATTTAAATATTTAATCATAACTATTGGGATGATTAACATTGACTAGTCTTTCTCTTTTGAAAACCTTGTTAAATGTGTCTTATCTATGTTGTCTAAATACAATCTAAGCCCTGTTGCCAGAAAGTTTTTTAAAATTGTAAAAATTTTCTAAGTAAGAAATTTTCCGAAGAGAATTTTAGCCTTGGAAGAGTTTTACATAACTCTTCTGAAGTGTAAAATTCCTTAAGAATATTTTCTTCCGAAAAATGTTTGGCCTCGAAAGAAATTTTGACTATCAGTCAAAAAGCTTTTCGAAGCTTATTAAACATTAATTCTCGAAAGCATATTTGTTTTCGGAAGCATTTTTGTTCTCGGAAGCATTTTTGTTCTTGGAAGCAAATGTGGTTATAAACAAATATTTGCCTTTGGAAATAAAATGCATTCGGAAGAAAATCTTCGAAAACAAACTTGTTTGCCTTCGGAAGAATTTTTACTCTCGAAAGAAATACTAATGTGCAACGAAAATCTTTGGGCCCCACTTGATTTTACTGTAGAGATACCATCGGAGAATAGTAAATAACCGGAATTTTAAAACTTTTCACCATATCATCTGCCTCCTATATCCACTTGGACCTCAAACCATCTTTTCACTCATCATTTTACCTTATCCAGTGGATTTTTCACCGTATAAAATTACTGGCTATTTCTCTTTCTTACTTTTCTTTACCGTTCATCGAAACCCCAAAATTTCACTGTTCATCTTCTTCATCCTACTTTCGCTATCTTCCCGCTTCAATTAAACAATCTCTCTAAGAACAATGGCTTTGAATCCTCAACACAACCAGGTCGCCATCATTGATTCTTCAAGGGATGCCGATTTTGCCCTTATCATCCAATTTCTTTCTCAATCGACATACTTCACTACCTTTACTGTTAACCCCACCATCTACCAAACCACATGGCTGAATTTTGGGCCAATGGTTGAAGCGACACTATCAATGATGAAAGGGTCATCAGATCGAGGATCTGCGGACAGGAGATCATCATAAGTGAAACAACCATCAGGGAGCATCTGCAACTCCATGATGAAGGCGCCCCCACTGATTTCCCCAAGTCTGATTTAGAGGAAACATACCTTCAAATGGGTTATGGAGGTGATGTAAGCAGGTCGATGATCTACAAGTTCAACTTCTCTTACAATTGGAAGTTCCTGCTTTACATTGTGCTGCATAGCCTCTCCAACAAATCAGGGGGATGGGATCAAATTCCCTATGATCTGGGCTGCCTTGTCCATGGGTTGGTAAAAGGCCTCATATTCAACTACTCAAGGTTTGTGTTGAATAACTTCAGAAGCAATCTCATAAAGGATTCATTCTATATGTATCCTAGGTTCATTCAGCATTTCATTAACTGTGAGTTGCACCAGGACAAACTACAATTTGCTCATGTTCTACTGGTCCCTCACATGAAGCCTGACATCTTCTAAACTCTAAAGAAGGTGTCCACCAACTTCACTGGAATATTTATTGATCTCCTTCTAGGTATGCTTAAGCCAATGGCTCCTGGTGACATCCTTCAAGCCCAGCAGGTGATGAACCCACACCAGACACCACCACTACACTGCCATCTACTTCTTCCCACCCAATCAAATTACATACACAAGACACCCTAAACGAACCATTGATCAATCTACTCTGATTGGTCAAGTCCCCTCTGTTCAAACCAAAAAGAAAAGAGTGGAATCAAGGGCTCCCACTCAGCCAGAGGTCCAACCATCCTCCATAATTGACCTCAATATCAGTGTTGAGTCTCCTCAGTCTCAACCTGATAAGCCCATTACCCAAATCATAAGCCCTTAGGGTGAGTCTTAACACTCCCCTGAGCAGCCAAAAAGGGATAGCCATATAATTGGCTCAACTGCTATTGCAGCCAAGCCATTAGGTGCAGACCAAGATCCCGGGTCAACAGATATAACCTTTATATCCTTTCTTGAAATTTTAATCCGAACTGATGAGGATATCATGTTTCATCAGGGCCATGATGTTAATCTACCTGACCACTCTCTAGATCAACTGAGCCCCAGGGAAGCTCTATTATCTAGCCCATATCAGCTATATCAAATTGAGGTGAGTCCAACTGGAGTGGAGGTGACTCATGTAGATTTAGCTGCCACTACTGATAGTGTTTCAATAGCCTCTCAGGATAGTGGTAACATCAGTCAGACTAAATCTACGGCAACTTTGCCCATTGATGCCTCTGAAAGAGATATCAGTATGGAAAGGTATTCAGGGAGCCAATAAATCATAATTGGTGATAAGGATGAAGATACTAGGTATGTTATCCCATCTCTTGATGATTTTTCAAAAGAAGATGAGGGTAGTCTACAACTCACCATCAGAGACCTACTTTCTAAAGTCACAAACCTTAAATTAAAGGTTAAGACTTTAGAGGATAGGTCTGCCACTCAGCAACTTGAGATTGAAAATCTCAAGGCTCAACTAGTTGGGAAACAAATTGAGAAGTCTGTTAGGCATGTACACACTCAGGTTTCTCTGAGCTTTTCCTTTAGGTCATCTACTTCTCAAGATGATGCTACCAAAAAGGGGGAGAATTTAAAGAAACAAAGACATGATAAGGAGATATCTGCTCACTCTTTGGAGCAGATATCAACTCAAGTGGATCCTAACCTTGCCATTTCTTCCCATGATGCCATTTCTTCATTCTATCCTTTACAGCAAACCTTGCAACCATTTTTCCTCAACCAACTTCTATCATAGCTCAAGTGTACCCAGAGTGCTTATCAACCTTAACAAATTTTTAACCCAGTTTCTGATAAGCTCCTCACTTGAACAACCCTTACCTGATTTAGCCATTGCCTACTTTAGAGCTGAAGAGCTTCAAAGGTTGACTGCATCATCTACCTTTGAGTAGGAGTTGGTCAACCTAAGGTCTTTGTTGAACCCAAGATTGACTTCGAAGGGGATACACACACTGATGGCCCAACAACTGACTCAAGAGGGACAGATGATGCAATCCTTATTACTTTTGAGGCTGTGAGAATAACTTTCGAAGTGGAAGCTCAAGCTTCGGAAGCAATTCTATTTACTTCCAAAGCTCTGGAAATCTCTTCCGAAGCTGAAGTCCAAGCTGCAGAAGGAATTATAGAATTGTCCTCTATGTCCGATGATCTGTTCATCATAGAAGCCATTCTTGACTTAGCTTCTAAGTTAACAGTGAGGACTTTCTTACAACTCCCATCTCTCCTGCAACACAAGTTCAACCTACACCATCCCAACCTAAATCCTCTAAACCAGAATCTCTAAAAGCTAAAACTTCCTTTAATACTAAATGGAAGAGAAAGCTTACTGCTGAAGAGCTTCTAGGGAGGAAAGGTTGGAGAAGCTGAAGAAGAAAGGAAGACTTGATACTAAGAAGTTGTTGGCTGCAAGCAGCGAAGCAGCAGTAGCCGCTCAAGAAAGTATCAACAATCAAAAGAGGGTAGAGGTCATTGATAGGCTCATCATCCTAGGAGTAGAAAATGAAAAAATGCTTCTACTCCTACTTGATGACCTTGTGAAGCTAGAGAAGGCAACCTTGCTGCAGAAGGAAAGAGAGGAAGCAGCAAAGTTGGTAATAGAGGAGGAGAAAAAAAGAAGAAGGAGGAGGCAAAGGAAGCAGAAAAAAGGGAGAAGATAGCCTTTCTTTGCTTAAGAGGCTATAAGGAGGAAGAGTTGGCCCGTCATGATCATGACATGATCATATTTCTTTTCTACAAAGAAACTGAAGAGGTCAACAAGGAAAGAAAGAAGGCTGCCAGGGAAAAGTTAAGGTAGAAGAAGAAGGAGGAGGAAGAGGCACTACTTGCTGCTGCCAAGAAAGTGGGAGATAAGGATTGGATGAAAGCTTATCTTAAAGCCCATGGTTTCACTAGCAGGCAAGTGGGACCAATGTCTGAGAAGACCCTACAACGACATGTCAGTGACATCAAGGCTGACATTCCTCAAGAACAAGGCAGGAGCTACCCTAAAGACAAAGTGTTCAGAAGATGGCACCCAAACCAACTCCCAAACCCAAAGCAGAACCAACACCCAACCACAACCTATAGAATCTTTTCCCTTCCCTATCAAAACTAAGCCAACCACTGAACCTTACACCCTTGAACCAACACCATCAACCATTCCCACACCTTCATCCCCTATCTCTAAATAACCTCCACCACCATATGTCCTTAAACCCAAAACACAACCCAAAACCCAATCTCAACCCAAACCATCGTCTAAACCTTCTAAGCCCCTGACCCTAGAAGATTTCAAGGAATTAAAAAGAAAGCTCATCAACTGCACTCCTTTGAGCGAGATCTCTTATGAGGAAGAGTCAATTAAACTGAGATACATTGATAGCTCTTACTATTCCCTCACAAGAGATGCATTCCTTGATCTGCCAAGGGGAACACTAGACCAAGCTCTCCAACTTCTTACCACCAACTCTGATATAGTTGGAGAAGAATAGAAGAAGTTACAGAGAAGACCGATGACTCTGCTGGACACAAGAAAAGGGGACAAGCTGCCATTTAATCCCCTCAGTCAAAGAAGCTCAAATTTTCAGTGGAGGTTCGATGAATCTACGCACAGCTTTGTTATGCAAAGGGAGAATGGTCAAATAAACAGACTTGACACATTTGTTTTGCTACACTCTAGCAGATTTGATATTGTTGAGTTAGCAGAGAGACCATTCTCTAATCCCTCCAAATCTTAGATTGCTGCTCACATAAGGAATCATCTTAGCAGTCTTCATGTTAACGACCTTACCACAAAAGCCAAAACTGAAGAAAAGTTGAAAAAGAGAGTAAAGAAAGAAGAAGAAAGAGCAACCAGAAAAGGAAGTTCATTTTTGCAGATGGCTGAAGGACCAACTTCAGATCCTATAGTTAGATGGGAATATGACTATAGTTCCTGTCAACTAACTCTCTTCAGAGGGACAGAACAAAGTGTACAAGTCATCCAAAGTAACAGACTAGATCTATTATCAACAGATGACTTGTAAAAACTCCTTACAACCATATTAGGAAAGAATAAAAAGACAGACAAATATTTTCTTTCTCTGGTGTTGAAGACCTTGAGGAGAAGGAAGAAGTGAAGTTTTGGTAGCATCAGCCTAAGGGGAGTTTGTTGGATCATATAAGGCTGGTGCAATCAAAACAACACTTAGAAAGCTTTTGAAGTACTAAATGAAGTGGTCTTCCAAAGACAAATCTGCTCTTTCAAAGCTAAGTCAAAGATCTTCCGAAGCTTAAAGAATGAAGAACTTCCAAAGGAAGAACTCAGTCTTCCAAAGACTAATTTGTTCTCCTTCCAAAGTATACAAATTAGAAGATCAAAGGCAAAGTCTTTCGAAGAATAAAGTCTTGAAGACTTCCAGAAGTTTGAAAGAAGTTGTTTCTTCCGAAGTCAAAATGACCTCGGAAGAATTTATTCTTCCGAAGCCATTTACCTTCGGAAGAACCAACTATGAACTAGTGGACATAAGTATGGTCTGTCTAACAGCTCGCTGCAACTTTGATATACTGCATGGCGCTATCCCATGCCCATGAAGTTGACCAATCTTTAATCCACTGTTCACCGTTCTCAAGTTAGTAAAGTTGTCATTCTTAGTTGGTGACAAAAGGTAAGTCATGGAGCTGTCATGACTACCTAATCTAGGATATTATACTTTATCTTAGATGCTTTACTTCTAGCAATGTAGTATTTGTCTAGTTGTAAATTTCAGCTGGTTTTCTAAGTATAACTGGCTGTAGATAGTAGTATATATGGTTTCTCCATGTAACTTACTAACCATGCTTGTAAGAGTCTTGTAACACTAAGTTGAGAAGTAATATATACAAGTATCTTGAACAAACCATTCTTGTATTCTTGTGTTTTCATTAACTTATTATACTACTTGTGAACTTAGTAGAGATTCTGCTTCATCAACCCAAGTGATTCTAAGTGAGTTTGTGTGATAATCTTGTGTTGTGAGACAAACACCAATCCTGCAGTAATAAAGCTTTTTCACTCCACTACATTCTTGGTTTTTATTAGTCTGTCAGCTTTTTTCATAGCTTTTTCTTAATCGAATAAATATTAGAGCATAGTTATAATAAAAATGATATATAATATTAATAGGTTAAGAATAATTTTGAGTTTGACATTTGTCTTTTCATTATTTTTAAAAATATAACATCTTGATATGAGATAATTTTTTAAAATAGTAATTAGATTTTAGATTGTTCTAATTATCCCCTTCATAATTTTTTTTTGTATCAATCAAGTCACTTATAAATTTTTCTGTCACACTCAGGTCACTAAAGTTTCAGGTTTGTTTTAAATAGGTCATTCATAATTATATAATATTTTGAAAAAAATAAAAATATATAAAAAATTAAAAATATGTATAAAAAAACAAATTATCTAACAAAAATTATGGATAATATAAAGATTTAATTAAAAAATATGAATGACCTAATTGGAACGCTACTAAGACTTTAGTCGGCTGATTGGAACAAATGAATATAGGAGTGATCTAATTAGAATACTCCTAAAACTTTCTTACTATTCTATGTCAAATAAATCAGGTTATTGTGTCTAATATCTTAGGTTCAGGACCTCGTATCAAATATTTTTCATCATTTAATATGTATTCATCGTTGTGTTTTATGTTTTAGATCATTTTATGTTATTTTTGCTATTATTTTTTATTATATATATTTTTTTGTTACCTTATCATTGTGTTTGACAATTAAATGTCGACAATGATATTATTTCACCGACGTGTTTTTTAAAACTTATAGTGTTGAGGAAAACAAAATGACAAGCAAAAACCACAATGAAACATTTTATCATTATTATTTTATCATTGTGTTTTACATGCTAAAAGTATACAATAATGTTATTTCACCATTATATTTTTTTTAGAATTCATCATTTTAGAAAAACACAATAGTGTTTGCAGGATAGGTTAAAGGGTGATGCAACAGTTTAACCAGGTTGGAGAGCTTAACACTTAACAGATCAAATAGGGAACCGGCAAATGAAACTAAGAAAAAAAGTAAGAACACAAACAGAACACAAGTATTTGATTTTCAAGGATGATATATATTGCTCTCAAGTGTTTTACAATTGTTACAAGACTTGGTCCGATGGACTGGTTACATGACACACTTTATACTACATCCTATAGCCGGCCATACTTTGAAGGTCGGCTGGAACACTAATCTAGACAACAAGATCAATGTAAAGTCAAAAGGCAGATTGCCTTTTGACTAGTGACTATGACATGCAATAGCTCACATCTTAATCTATTACAAAAAGTATAAAAGTACAAGAGTGGAAAGTTAAAGACGCAAAGACCTTAATCTACAGTTGATAAAATGTAAGATTATCTGAAGATTATGAGGCTGATGCAACCAACAAGCCAGAGCAACCAAGTCTTCCATGCATGCACTAAGAAACAAAGATATTTAAGCTTTGGAAGTCTTACACTCTCAAATGTGTCTAAGTGTAAGATCTTCCGAAGCTAACAATTCAGAAGGAGTTACTTCGGAAGTTTCACACTCAAACAGAAAAATATTCTATTTGTGAAATCTACCAAAGCCAAAGACCAGCATCTTCCGAAGCCAAAGATGAAATCTTTCGAAGCTTCAGAGACAAAGTCTTTCGAAGCTGTGAAGACTGATTTCTTCAGAGGAAGAAAAATATGTTTCTCTGAATCAACTTTTGATAAAGCTACACACTTTCCGCTGCCTGCTCTGGTGGTTCACCTACTTTACACAAGTTGGTGAAACTTCCATGCTTTATCAAAAAGTAGGAATGGTCTTTGTCTGTAACTTACCTTACTTGTTCATGTAGACTTTTTGTATTAGGAAAAGTCAGTGAGCTATGGCATGTCATAGTCACTAGTCAAAAGGCAATTTGTCTTTTGACTTTAGATTGATCTTGTTGTCAAGATTAGTCAAATCCTAACTGTCTTGACATGTAAGTGACGGTTGTAGGTTGTAGTATAAAAGTGTCTCAGGTCCTTGTAATTTCTTTATGCTTTGTAACACCTGTAAAAGAACTTGAGATCAATATACAACATCCTTGAAAACCAATCTTGTGTTCTTGTGTTGTTCTTAGTTCTGTCTCTTTAATTTACTTGTGTTCTTAGTATCATCTGTTTTAAGTTACGAGTTCCCTATTTGAATTGTTAAGTGATCTAAGATCTCTCCTCAGTGTGAAACTAAGTGTTAAGTACCCTTACCCAGTCCTGCATTTGGTATCAGAGCATTCCAGGCTCTTGATGGTAAGATCTTACCATCTTTAATCCTCTTAGCTTCACACATCACTTAACTCTTCAAATGGCAGCTATCTCTAAGGCTGATATGGAAACTGAAACTATGACAAAGTCCCCACTGATCACTCCTGAGGATTTTGACACTTGGTGCCAAAGAATGGAAGGCTTCATCAAGTGTCAAGATTCCAGGATATGGGAATCTATTGTCAATGGACCTCATGTACCATGCACCTCTTCAGCAGCTGGTGGTGGTGGCATGATACCAAAGGAGAGGGCTGACTTTTCTGATGAAGACTGGAAAAGGATTGATATTGATCAAAAAGCCATGACAGCCCTCCAAACTGCACTTCCAAACTCCATCTACAGAGGTTTCAAGAAGTGCAAGACCGCTAAATAGCTATGGGATGCACTAAAACTGATGTATGAGGGGTCCAATGAAGCCAAGGAGAACAAGAAGGACCTCCTGAAGCAGCAGTTTGAAAACTTCACCTTCAAGACAGGTGAAACCATGACTCAATAATACTTCAGGTATGTTGAGATTGTGGATACTCTGGCTGATGTTGAAGTAACTATTAAGAATAGGGATATTGTTAGGAAGTTCATGTCCTCTCTTCCCAAACAATGGACACACTACTGTGTGGTCATTAAGAGGACTGAAAATCTCAAGACACTTACTCTCACTGAGTTGTATGAGATACTCAGTGGATACCAGATGGAGATGAACATGCAAAATTCATCTGGTAACTCCAATACTCACTAGAGTTCAGCCCTTCATGTGGGTGAAAGGGATAGCAGAGAACCACAACATCATCTTATCTGCTACCCTGATACTTCACAAAAGGGTCTTTTTATCACCTTCCCAGAGACACCTAGAGAGAGCTACATCCAAGGAAGTCCCTTCCAAGAGACAAGATCCTCTCAAGCCTTTGTCTCTACTGATGAAAGTTTAGGCAACTTTCTCTTCACTCTTGAAGACCTGGACTGTATCCATCCAGATGATCTGGAATATATAGAGATAGTCCAGCAGATGGCTCTTCTCACTCATAGAGCCCAGAAGTTCTAAAGAGGACTGGGAGAAGGTTTCCTAGCAATGCAGCCAGTGGCAAGTTTGGGCTAGACAAAAGCAAAGTAAAGTGTTACAACTATAACTAGATGGGACACTTTGCCAGAGAATGCGAGGCACCTAAGTCAAATGGTGGCCAAGCATCATCCAGGCCAAACTACACTGAAGGAGGGCACTAGAATGAGAAGCCAAGACAGCAAGCTGCAGTTGCTGTTAAAGAATGAGGCTTTGACTGGAGCTTCCAAGCTGAAGATGCTTCTCCAAATCACGCACTCATGGCTGACCATCATGAAGCCAAGGTATTAGAACATCTTTGCTCTCCTGAATGTATTGCTAAAGTAAACAGATACAGGTCCTACAACTTAGAAATGAGATCTGATATTGAGTCTTTAAACATTTTAAAAGTTGATTTTAAGAGTGCTGAAAATGATTATAAGCTTAAAATAGAAGATCTAGAGAAAACAATTTCAACTCTTAAACATGAGCAAACAAACTATAAGACTCAAATAAAAGATCTTGTTACTAAGTTGATAGAATGCCATGCTGAGCTTGTGATCAGCAAAGCCAGGGCAGAAAAATGTGTTCTTGAAGAAGAGACCTTCAAGAACATAATATCCTCATCTCTGCATGCAAAAGTTTGTTATCAGAATAAGCAAGGACTGGGATCTTGTGAGATAGCTCCTCCACACACCCTATTATCAGTAAGATCTCCAAGGTGTGGAACTGGTCAAGATGAGCTGCCCTCTATAGACCCCAGTGATGAAAAGGATGAAAAGGAGATGGTGAGGAATGACTCTGAAGTGAGTGAAGAGAGTCAACCCAAAAAGGGTCACCATGCTCCTGAGGAAAAAGGATCTGGTTTGAGTAAGTCAAAGAGAAGGAACTTGATCAGAAGAGTAAAAAAAAGATCAGGAAAGGCTCAAGACATCAAGACCACCTTTGACCCCAAGCAGAAACAAGTATTCATCTCTGCAGGGTTTGAGGTGGTGAAAGCTGAAGATTCTACAAGAACTCTAGTACCAAGAGTTCTGCTTCAGCTTCAACTCACTCCATCTCCAAGAAAGACTGATAAGCTATATGTCACTGCTACTCAGCCTGAACCACCCATCTTCAAAAGCAAGCCTCTCCCTAGAAAGCCTGCTGCATCATCTGAAAAGATGAAGAAGGAGAAGGGAAGTGTTCAAACTCAGTCTTTTCAAGAAAAGAAGATTCCCAGAAGGAAGCAAATGGACTGCATTATGTGTGATAGTACTTCTCATCTGGCTAAGGATTGCATCTACAATCCTAAAAGTACTATCCACACGGTCAAAGAAATGGCTTCTGGGGAAAAAGACGGAAAAGAAAGCTTCGGAAGGAAAATCTATTTCCTTCGAAAACTCCAAAATGAAGAAGAAGGCAAGTGAAAAATTGCCTTCGGAAGAAAATTTGGTCTCGGAAGATAGGAATGCTTCCGAAGTACTGAAGCTTGTTGTAGTGAAAGCAAGATCTTCCGAAGGTCCAGTCTCCAAATCTTTCAAAGCTGCAAAAGCTTCCGAAGCTTTAAAGGTCAAGCCAAATTTTCCAAAGGTGGTGTGGAAGATGAAGGAAGACCGTGTGACTGAAGATTCTTCATCAGCAACAGCAAATGATCCTCAGAGCCTGAACATAGGATCACTTACTGTTTCATTTCCTTTAACTCATTTTAACAAGCCCAAGACCAATGAGGCTTGGGTTTCCAAATGTAACTAAATCATCTCTTTTATGCAGGGACAGCCAAAGGCAAACAGAAATGTGTGGATCATTGATAGTGGCTGCTCCAGGCATATGACTGGCAATGAGTCCTTACTTCAAAACTTTGAAATATTTGATGGAGGACCAGTTGCTTTTGGAGGAGATGCAGGAGGTTACATTACTGGCAGGGGCAAGGTTACAAATGGTAAGCTCAGCATTGAAAAGGTAAACTTTGTCAAGGAGCTTGGATACAATCTTTTGAGTGTGTCCCAATTTTGTGACCAAAAACATCACATGCTCTTTACTGAGCATGAGTGCATTATTCTTAAGCCCGGGGTTGACATTCCTCAAGAGCATATTCTGCTCAGAGCCCCCAGGAGAGGGAACATGTACAAGATGGATCTGCAGAAACATCTCCCTCTGGAGAAGTTTCTTGCTTTCTGTCTAAAGCAAATAGTGATGAGTCTTTCCTTTGGCATAAAAGAATGTGCCCTGTAAACTTTAGAAACATGAATAAATTGATTAAGAATGATTTGGTAACTGGAATGCCAAAGAAAGAGTTTACAAGTGATGACCACTGTGTTGCATGCCTGAAAGGGAAGCAACACAAAGTGTCTCACAAGCCAAAGGAAATGAACTCTATCACTACTCCCCTACACTTGTTACATATGGATCTGTTTGGCCCCACCAGTGTAATGAGTCTAGGAAGGACCTCTTACTGTTTAGTGATCACAGATGATTTCACAAGATTCACTTGGGTGTTTTTCCTTAGAACTAAGGATGAAACCCCTGAAATCTTAAAGAACTTCATTCTAAAATTAGAATCAATCTGATCACAAGGTCAAGACCATAAGATGTGATCAAGGAACTGAATTTAAAAACCAAATCCTTGATATATTTTGTGATGAAAAAGGTATTTCAAGACAATATAGTGCTCCCAGGACTCCTCAGCAAAATGGTGTTACTGAGAGGAGAAACAGGACACTTATTGAAGCTACTAGAACCATGTTGTCTGACTCTAAACTACCTATCACCTTCTGGGCAGAGGCTGTCAACACAGCCTGCTATGTGAAGAACAGAGTTTTAGTGGTTAAGACACATGGAAAGACTCCTTATGAACTATGGCACAAAAGGAGACCATTCATTGGTTTTCTCACAACATTTGGATGTCCTTGCACCATCTTGAATACAAAAGATCAAATAGCCAAGTTTGCTGAGAAATCAGATGATGGACACTTTGTTGGATACTCTTCTCAAGCTAAGGCTTATAGAGTATACAATCACAGAACTAGAATCATTGAGGAGTCAGCCATTGTGACTTTCAATGAACACACACCCTGTGTGAAAGGTTCTGGTCTGGATTGGCTGTTTGATCTTGATTTAGTTACCAACTGTTTTAACAAGTCTTATGAGAATGTTTCAGGATCTACAGATAATAGATCAATAGATCCTGATCCAAGATTTGAGCTGAGAAGACCAACCAAGAAGACTACTTCAGCTCTAGTAGTGACTAACCCTGTAATTGATGCTCCTATCAGCACCAGCATGACAAATACTACTGATTCAACTGAATTACCTTCAAATTCCAGCTTAGAGGCTCAGAATTCGGGAGAAGGAACATCTAATGCAAAAGGAATTAGAGGTGGTGACAGTGATCAAGAATTTCTTGATGCTGATAACCACTCCATTGAAGACAACATGAATGATGTCACACACCCATTGGATCATGTTTCTCTTGATAAGTGTGCTAATGTGGTGGGAGACACCTCATTGCCAGATCAAAATTTCTCTAATTTAGATCTGTCCAACCAACTTACTATGATCCCTCAACTTTGGATCCACAAGTCATATCCCACCACAAACATCATTGGAAATGTTGACTCAAGGGTAAGAACAAGAGGACAAACTCATGATAGAGCCGAAGAAAGTTGATGAGGCTTTGAAGGATGGAAGCTGGATTGAAGCTATGCAAGATGAGCTGCTTCAAATCAGAAGACAGCAGGTGTGGAACTTATGCCCTCTTCCTTAAGGGAAGACTATCATAGGTACCAAATGGGTATTCAGGAACAAGAAGGATGATAGAGGGATTATCATCAAGAACAAGGCTAGACTGGTTGTCCAAGTATACACTCAAGAAGAAGGGATTGATTACACTGATGTCTTTGCTCCAGTTGTAAAACTTGAAGCAGTAAGAATATTCTGGGCTTATGCTGCATCCAAGGATTTCAAGGTCTACCAGCTTGATGTGAAATGTGCTTTTCTCTATGGGGTGATTGATGAAGAAGTTTATATGGCTTTGCAGACCCAGATCATCCTGATTATGTCTGCAAGCTTGATAAAGCTCTATATGGACTGTATCAAGCTCCAAGTAAGTGGTATGAGACACTATCAACATACCTCTGTCAACATGGATACAAAAAAGGTACTATTGATGGGACTCTCTTCATCAAAGAAATAGGGAATGACATACTGCTAGTTCAAATATATGTAGATGACATCATCTTTGGTTCAACTAATCTAAAGCTCTGCAAAGACTTTGAGATGTTGATGAAGAATAGATTTGAAATGAGTGCCATGGGGGAACTCAGTTTCTTTCTAGGAGTTCAAGTGAAGCAGGTTGAAGATGGGATCTTCATTAGTCACTCAAAGTATGTACAGGACATACTTACAAGATTCAAGATGACTGACTGTAAGGTTGCAAAGACACCCATAGCCAGAACCCACTCCCTTGGTCCTGGAGTGTGTTGATGAACATCTCTACAGGGCTATGATTGGGTCACTTATGTACCTTATTGCTAGCAGACCTGATATTATGTTTGTCACATGTATATGTGCAAGATATCAAGCCAACCCTAAGATGTCACACCTAATCACTATCAAAAGAATTCTCAGATACCTCAAAGGTGCTCCAAATCTAGGCCTTTGGTATCCAAAGAATACAGACTTTAATCTGTATGCTTATACAAATAGTGATTATGGTGGCTACAACATGACTGCAAAGTCCATATCTGGGGGATGTCAATTCCTTGGTGGAAGGATAGTCTCTTAGCAATGCAAGAAGCAATCCTGTGTGTCTGCATCAACTGCTGAAGCTGAATACATTGCTGCTGCAAGCTGCTGTGCTCAAGTGCTTTGGATTCAGAATCAGATGCTAGACTATGGGTTCAACTTCAAGGAGACTCCCATCCACATAGACAACAACAGTGCCATCTCTATTACAGAGAATCCTGTGCAGCACTCAAGGACCAAACACATCAACATCAGGTATCATCTGATTAGGGATAATTTTGAAAAGGGATTGATCAAACTAATCAAAGTTAACACAAATAAACAATATGCTGATCTGTTCACAAAGGCATTTGATGAACAGAGATTTAAATATCTTGTATCAGCTATTGGGATGATTAACTTTGAATAGATTTTCTTTAATAACTTAATCAACTTTATTTCCTAAAATTGTGTGTCCTAAGTTGTCTATTAGATCACCTCATAAGCCCAGTTCTCTTTGGAAGAAAACTAACTTTTAACTGATATTCCTTAGATTTGTGAAAATTTACCTTCGAAAGAACTCAAATTGCCTTCGGAAGAAATTTATGTCTTTAAATCATTTAACAGCTTATCTAAGATTTACCTTCGGAAGAAATTCTTGGAGTATCTTCGAAGCTTAAATTTGTATATAAGCACTTAAATGCATTCAAAGAACAAATATCTTCCGAAAGCAACTAAGTCTCGGAAGACTTATTCACTTCTTCCGAAGCCAAATTTTCAAAATTCTTTGAAATATCTTCGAAGCAAAAATTGCCTTCGGAAGCTTTGCTACAAAGCTTCCGAAGCCAAAATTGTTTCGAAGTTTTACAACTTCCAAGAAAACTAACTTTTTGGGCACTTTTTCAGAAGTAGGACCCACTTGCGGATTTCAAAGTTTATCTTTTTGTCATAACTTTGTCTAAAATCCACAACATATATCTTCCAAATGGTTCTATTTCATCTCTCTACTCTCACAGATACTTACCCTAAATTTACCCCCAAATTTCATCTTCTTCTTCCTTTCTTCACTGTAAAGCTTCCTCAAATGGCCAACATTGATGTTTCCATGCACCTACACAGGCAATACAATCAAGTCGCCCTGTTACACTCTGAGAAGGATCCAAGCTTCTTAGATGTGTGTAGGTAACTTTCTTCGTCTCACTACTCCACCTCCCTTACAATTGATCCTCCTCTCTATGAGGATCAGTTGCTTGAGTTCTAGAGGACCTGTCAAGAGGTCACCATGGACGGGGAGAAGGCACTGTCTGCTACAGTGAAGGGGAGGATAGTTTTCATCACTCCGGCCATCATAAACACCCATTTACAGCTGGATGATGAAGCAGGTGAGCTGTCCTTTCCCAAATCTGCTGTCAACTACTCCTTTCAACAGATGGGCTATGAAGGTGACTTCTCAGTCAAAACCTTCAAGAAGGGGAAGGTCTCATCTCAATGGAAATACCTCCTCCATGTCGTCATTCAAAGCCTTTTTAACAAGCATGGAGGATGGGATCAAGTTCCAGAAGACCTCTCCTTTATAGTCCATGGGATGGTACAAGGGGTCAAGTTCAGGTACTCTCAGTTTGTATATACTAATTTACTTGCAAACTTGGACTCCTTAGAGTATTACATGTTCCCTAGGTATGTTCAACACATTCTCAACTGTGAGTTGGGACCACAGTTGAGGGGAACAGGTAATATTCTTAAAATAGGACAAATGAGGCCTGGCATCTTCAAAATCTTGAAGAAGCCAACTGTTGGCTTCTCTGGGGTAGAAACAGCCCTTGTCCTAAAAATGTTTGAGCTCATTGCTCAGGGTGAAAACCTAGCAGCACCAGCTAGTGTTGAACCAACACCCTCCACCTCTCAACCACCTCAAACACAGCCTACCATCACCATCACCTACAAAAGAAAATCCCAACGAACCCCTGCACTTGCTACTGAGCATGTGCAGGCCCCCATATCAGAACCCATACAGGAGGAAGTGGAATCTCGAGCTCCCACTTCCCCTGAGGAGCAGACCACTCCCATCTTTTCACCACTCAGTGCTGAGGTTCCTCATGCTCAGCCTGATGAGCTCACAACCCCACAAACAGCCTTAAGCCATCACTCTGAGTCTCAATACTCTAGTGATCAACCTTCTGGGGAAAGCTACCATCCCCAACCTCTTGATCTAAACCACCCCATTCCCAGCCTTGACTTCTATTCTGATGAAGATTTGGGCTTCAGTGAGTACCATGAGTCTCTCCTCTCTTCCCACACTCAAGGAGAGATGAGTACTCCTGCTTCCCCATCTCTAGCCCACATCAGCAACCCCCTACTGAGGTGGATCATCCTGAACTTATTCAGGAAATCCATATGGCAGAGGCTATCACTTTTGCAAGTGATAACATCACTAGGACCTCTACCATGGCAACCCAGCCTCTTGACACTTCTCTGGAAGTTGTCATTGGGCAGGGGAAATCCAGCAGCCAAGAAACCCATGCTGGTGGTGAGGAAGAAGACTTAGGTCCAATTCTCTCATCCCCTAATGATTCTTCATCTGAAGATGAGGGGAGTCTGCAAAAAAGGTGCACAAACTGTCACATCTTTGCACCTATTTTGTTTCAAAGATAGCTCACCTGGAATCTCAGGTGACTATCTTACAGAAGAGGGTCAATGACCAGCAACTTGAGATCACCGATCTCAAGGGCAAGTTAGCTGAGAGACCCATGAGGACAACTCATCCAGGTCCACAAGAACCTGTGGATGTCATGGATCAATCTCCCAGCTCACCTATGCAAGAGGGTGATGCTACCAAAAAGGGGGAGAAAATTCTGACAATCACAGAACCTGGGAGTTCTTCCCAGAGTATGGACATAGAGGAATCACCATCCTCTCTTGCAGATGTTCATACTCAGCAACCTCCTCTAGACAGTGATCTACATTTGCTCATTCAACAACTGTTTGAGGAGGGAATACCAAGAGCAATGTCTGCCCCTTCTGAGAACCCAATCTGGGGTTGGGGGTATGACAGTAATAGGAGAGCTCTTATGATCTCTAGAGCTCAGGGTCAACTAGAAGTTCTCAACATTTCACACCTGAGTTTCTATGAGAGCATCAACTTGGTAGATCTGCCACTTGTCAACCCAAGCAATAACAGACAAGCAGCAAGATTGGAAGAAAGAATCCAAGACAGGGTACTAGAGGAGTTTAAATTGAGATCAAAATTATATAGACAGAGGCTATCAGGTGAGATCTTTGGTCAACTAGATGTTGAGGTAGACCCGGAGATTAGCTTCAAAGGAAAAACCTTGACTGAAGGCCCAGAGGTTGAACCTATGAACCTTGAGAAAGGATCTCCCTCTACACCCATTACCCTCAGTGAAACACCAGCTGGTGATGGTGTTTCACAACCTCTCTCTGGCCAGAGCTTGACAGTTGAACCAAGCAATGAAAGCCAAAGCTCTCTCCAGCCTGAGTCACCAAAGCCTGTGGTTGACAAAGGCAAAAACAAAATGACTCCTAAGGAGATTGAGGAGGAGAAGAGAGAGAGGAAGAGGAAGCTAAAGGGAGAGAGTTCAAGTGGTTCCCCAGGGTTTATGGAAGCTACAATCAGGGCTGCCCCCAGGCTAAACACTCAGGAAGATGAGTTAAGGGTAGCCAGGCTAAATTACCTCGGAACCAGAAACTATAATGTTAATGAACTTATCTTTCTCCCCTTAGATGAGCTGAATGAACTGGCTGACACAGAGCTGTCAAAGGAGAGGAAGGAAGCAGAGGATGCAGCAATGCTCCTCAAGCACAAAGAATAAATGAGGCTGAAAAGACTCTACAAGAACATTCATGTCCTCTCCCCAGTTTAAGAAAGTCCTAAGCCAAAGACTGTGGCCACTGAACAACCTCAGGCAGCAACTGAAGAAGAAAGACTACAGATGATCAGCTACCTGAGTGCCATAGGTCTCTATCAGGCAGATGCACTTCTTCCCTTACCATCTGAGTACATATTGCTTGAATACAATAAGCAGATGGAAGAAAAAGCTAAAAGAGAAAAACAAGCTGAAAAGAAAAGATTAAGGGAAGAAGCTGCAAAGTCAAGGGCCATCATCCACAAAAGCCAAAAGAAGTCTGCTGACAGACAAAGGATGATGAGCTTCTTGAAGCTGAATGGATTCTCCGAAAGGAGGCTTGGCCCTATGTCTCGATCCACAATGGATGAGCATATAAGGGTAATCAAGCAGAAGATAAAGAAGGGAGAGCTGGTGGACTTGCATTCTCCACCAAGTCCAGCTCAACCTGAAGTTGAGGTGAAGGTTGAACCCACTGAGATAACACAACCTGAACCTGGAGCTGCATCTCAGCCAACTTCATCTTCTTATCCACAGCAGGGTCCTCCTCTCTCTCCTTCTAAACCTATGAGAGAGGAGATCCCAACTGAGGGGGACTCAACTGAACAACCTGGTACTCAAGACCAGTCCCCTCAGTTAAAATCATCAGGGAGAAGAAAAAGGATGGCCAGAAGATCAACCTCAAAGAAGAAAGAAGAAAGGCATCCACCTCCCAACCTCAGGATGAGTCAGAGCATCCTGAGGGAGTGCATGAAGAGGTCTCTCAACAAACTCCAATCATAGTAGAGCCTCTTGCTGTTGGAAGACAAATTATGTCATGGTCTTATGATGAAGATCAAGACAGATGGTATGTCATAAGAGATCAGGAAGGCATGCATGTCTATTCCTAGAAGACATGCTCAATCTTCCTCTGCATGATCTCTTTGACATGAGAAGGTTCTATGTTAGTCTGAAGGATCCAGACCTAATGATGAAGAAAGGTATGCTGAGATCCTAATATGGACTATCAAAATCTGAAGAACTTCTCTGTTTTGGTAGCATCAGCCTAGGGGGAGTTTGTAAGATCATCTGAAGATTATGAGGCTGATGCAACCAACAAGCCAGAACAACCAAGTCTTCCATGCATGCACTAAGGAACAAAGATGAACTAGCTTTGGAAGTCTTACACTCTCAAATGTGTCTAAGTGTAAGATCTTCCGAAGCTAACAGTTCAGAAGGAGTTACCTCAGAAGTTTCACACTCAAACAGAAAAATATTCTAAGTGTGAAATCTTCCGAAGCCAAAGACCAGCATCTTCCAAAGCCAAAGATGAAATTTTCCAAAGCTTCAGAGACAAAGTCTTCTGAAGCTGTGAAGACTGATTTCTTTAGAGGACAGAGAAAATATGCTTTCTCTGATTCAACTTTTAATAAAGTTGACACACTTTCCGCTGCCTACTCTAGTGGTTCACCTACTTTACACAAGTTGGTGAAACTTCCATGCTTTATCAAAAAGTAGGAATGGTCTTTGTCTGTAACTTACCTTACTTGTTCATGTAGACTTTTTGTATTAGGAAAAGTCAGTGAGCTATGGCATGTCATAGTCACTAGTCAAAAGGCAATTTGCCTTTTGATTTTAGATTGATCTTGTTTTCTAGATTAGTCAAATTCCAACTGTCTTTACATGTAAGTGACGGTTGTAGGTTGTAGCATAAAAGTGTCTCAGGTCTTTGTAATTTCTTTATGCTTTGTAACACCTGTAAAAAAACTTGAGATCAATATACAACATCCTTGAAAACCAATCTTGTGATTTTGTGTTGTTCTTAGTTCTGTCTCTTTAATTTACTTGTGTTCTTAGTATCATCTGTTTTAAGTTACCAGATCCCTATTTGAATTGTTAATTGATCTAAGATCTCTTCTCAGTTTGAAACTAAGTGTTAAGTACCCTTACCCGGTCCTGCATAAAAGTATGGGGATATCACCAACTTATATAAGTTGGTGGTTCATCTGATATAGCAACGGAAAACAGTTCAACTTTTGTCAAAAGCATGTCAGAGAAAGCATATCTTCTCTGTCTTTGGAAGAAATCAGTCTCTTGGTTTTGGAAGACTTTGTCTTGAAGCTTCGAAAAACTTCATCTCTAGCTTCGGACGAATTGTTCTTTGGCTTCGGATGAATTGTTCTTTGGCTTCGAAAGATTTGACACTTAGGCATTTTCCTTGTGCACTTATCAAATCTTCTGAAGTAACTTCCTTGTACTTCAGTTATGCTTGTTGAAAGCTCTTTGGTTTGCATCAGCCTCTAAGATAACTCCTGCAAACTCCCCCTAGGCTGATGCTACCAAAACTTGAGGATAACTTTAAGCCTTGATCTTCATTTGTTTACTGTCCTCACCAAAATTAGAAGCATTCCCTTATTCATCAGTTGGTCTAGATTCCTCAGACTCTCAAATTATCTCCTCATATCAATGAGATCATGCAAAGGGAGGTCAAGCATATTTTTCCAGAAGTATATGTCTTGACCCTCTTGATCTCTTATGACATACCATCTGTCTGGGTTTGTAGAGAAAGCCCATGAGAAGATAGGTCTCTCAGCAGCAAAAGGCTCTACTTGAAGTGTATAGTTGAGCAGCCTCTTCTTGTTCATCCTCAAGATGTTCTAACTCATCCTGAGGTGCAGAGGTGGATGCCTTGGACTTCTTCTTCTTCTTCTTGTCCCTTCTTATGGTCATCCTCTTCCTCTTTCTATATTTCAACTGAGAAGGTTGGTCTTGATTACCAGTTGTTCCTTCATTATCCTTCTCAGTTTGGTCCTTCCACTTCACATATTCAAAAGAAGAAGGTTCAGGACCCTATTGTGGGTCAGAAGATGAAGCTGGATGTGGTTCAGTACTAGGCCCAGGTTGTGTTGTCTCTTGTGGTTCAACCTTGACCTCAGTTTCAGGTTTAGCCTTACTTGATGGAGAATGCAAGTCTACCAGCTCACCCTTCTTAATCTTCTGCTTGATCACTCTAATGTGCTCATCCATTGCTGATAGAGACATTGGACCAAGTCTCCTTCCAAAGAACCCATACAGCTTTAAGAAGCTCACGATCTTTATTCTGTCAGCAGACATTTTCTGATTTGGTCTAATGGTGGTTCTTGACTTAGCAGTCTCCTCTCTCATCTTCCTCTTAGCAGCTTTCCTTTCTTTTTGGACTTCTTGCTCTAGCTGCTTGAGGTACTCAAACTCAATATATTCATATAAGAGAGGGAGTAGTGCTGCTGCCTGATAGAAACATGTGGCACTCAAGTAGGGTATCATATTTTGTCTATCTTGTTCCCTACCTACTTGAGTTTCTTGTTCAGCAGCCATAATCTCTACTTCAAGACTTTCCTGAACTAGAGAGAGGGCAGGTTTTGTAGATTATTTTCCTTTTTCTTTGTTCCTTGATCTTGAGGAGCAACTCTACAGCCTCAGCCTCCTTCCTTTTTTTTGACACTTCAGTCTCAACCAGCTCATTCAATTCTTCCAAGGGAAGATAGATTATTTCATCAATGTTGTAATTCCTAGACCCCAGGTAATTCAATCTAACTACCCTTAACTCATCTTCTTGCTAACCCTGATATCTAGAGATTACCAGGGCTCTTCTTTATTGCCATACCTCCACCCTACTATAGGATTTTCAGCAAGGTATGATGGGGTAGACATAGCCCTTGGTATACCCTTCTCAAATAGGCTTTGAATCAAGGCATCCATAATGATGTGGACCTAAGGAGGTTATTGAGTATGGATAACTCCAAGTGAGGGTGGTGAATCCTTAATGTCCATACTTTGGATAGTGCTCCCAGGTTCTGTGATTGTGGTTAAGACTTCCTCCCCCTTTTTGGTAGCATCACCTACTTGCACATATGAGCTAGGGGTTAGGTCCACCACATCCATAGGTTCTTGTGGACCTGGTTGAGCATGCCTGGCAAGCCTCTTAGCTAACTTGCCCTTGAGATCGGTGATCTCAAGTTGCTGAGCAAGGATCTGCCTTTGTAAGGTGGCCCACCTGAGATTCCATGTGACTAACCTTTGAAACCAAGTAGGTGTAGGTCTATGACAATGTGTGCACCCTTTGTTGCAGACTCCCCTCATCTTCATCAGAAGAATCATGGGTGGATGAGAGAACATAACCGAAATCATCTCCCTCACCACCAGATATTGGTTCTTGGGCTCTGTATTTCCCCTGCTCCATGATAGCTTCATAAGAAGTGTAAAGGGGCTAGGTTGCCATGGTTGAGGTCTTAACAATGTAATCACTTTCTAAAGAGAGAACCTCTTCCATATGTACCTCCTGAACATGTTCATGAAAGTCCACCTCAGTTGGGGGTGGATGATGTGGGCTAGAGATAGGTGTAGCAGGAGTACTTATCTCTCCTTGAGTAAGGGAGGGGAAGAGAGACTCATTGTACTCACTGAAGCCCATATCCTCATCATGATAGAATTGGAGGTTAGGGATTGGTTGGTTTAAGTCTAAAGACTAGGGATGGTAATTGTCCCCTAAAGGTTGTTCACTAGATTTTGAGACTTAGAGTGAAGGCTTACGACTTGAGTAGTGAGCTCATCAGGCTGAGCATGAGGAATCTTAGCATTGATTATTGAAATTATAGGAGTGGTTTTCTCCTTAGGAGAAGTAGGAGCTCTTGGTTCCACTTCCACCTACATGGGTGAGTGTATGGGTGACTGCTCAATCTGAATAGATTAAGCAGCGGTTCGTTTGGATTTTCTATGGTAGGTGATGGTTGTTTGAGGCCTTTGGGGTTATGAAGGTGATGAAGGTGTGGGTTCAACATTGGCTGGTGCTACCAAGTTGTCACCTTGAGAAGTGAGCTCTAACATTTTTAGGACCAAGGCTGTTTCTACCCCTGAGAAACCAATAATGGTTTTTCTAATGATTTTGAAGATGCAGGGCTTCATCTGTCCCAATTTAAGAGTGTTAAATGTTCCCCTCAACTGTGAGTCCACTTCACAGTTGAGAATGTGCTGGACATATCTAGAAAACATGTAATACTCTAAGGAGTCTAAGTTTGCAAGAAAGTTTGTATAAAGAAACTATAAGTACTTGAACATGACCCCCTGAACCATCCCATGGACTATGTAGGATAGGTTTTAAGGAATCTAATCCCATCCTTCATATTTGTTTGATAAAAAGTGGATTGCAATATGGAGGAGGTACTTCCATTTGAAAGAGACCTTACCCTTTTTGAATGTTCTGATAAAGTAGTACCCTTCATAGCCTATTTGCCTGAATGATTCATTGACAACTTCTTTGGGCAAAGACAGCTCGCCTTCTTTATCATCCAGCCTCAGATGATTGTTGATGGTGGCTGGGGTGATGAAATCTGTCCTACCCTGCACTAATGCAGACAATGCCTTCTAACCGTCCAATATAACCTCTTGGTAGGTCCTCCAGAACTCTAGCAGTTGTCCTTTATATAGTGGAGGGTCTATTGTGAGCGTGGTGAGGTACGATGATCAAGATAGAAAGTGATAAACGTTTGAGAAACCAGGATCTTTCTCATACGACAACAGAGCAACTTGGTTGTGTTTCCTGTGTAGGTGCACGGAGAAATCTGGCTGGTTTCGGGGTTGAGAGTTGGCAATTTTTGGAAGCTTCAGCAAGAAGAAAGTGAAAAACATTAAGGGTTTGTGGATGATTTAGGGTTAGAAGATTTGCAGATGAAGAGAAAGAAGTGAGAGGGAGACCCGTTGAAAACGGTATTTATATGCTTATATTTGAGACAAAGTTATTACAAAAGATAAACTTTGAAATCCAGATGTTAGTCCCACCTCTGATGTTGATGTGCTTTGTATTTGAGTGCTGCACTAGATTCTCTATAATACAGATAGCACCATTGTTGTCTACATGGATAGGAGTATTCTTGAAGTTAAACTAGTTATCTAAATTCTAATTCTGAATCCAAAGTACTTGAGTACAACAGCTTGCAGCAGTAATGTATTCAGCTTCAGCAGTTGATGCAGACACATAGGATTGTTTTTGCATTTCCATGAGACTATCCTTCCACCAAGAAATTGACATCCCCCTGATGTAGACGTTGCAGTCATGTTGCAGCCACCATAGTCACTATCTGTATATGCATACAGATTGAAGACTGAATTCTTTGGATACGAAAGTCCTAGTTTAGGAGCTCTATTTAGGTATCTAAGAATCCTCTTGATAGCAACTAGGTGTGACATCTTGGGGTTGTCTTGATATCTTGCATATATGCATGTGGCAAACATGATATCAGGCCTACTGGTTGGTAGGTACATAAGAGACCCAATCATAGCCGTCTGAAGATGTTTATCAATACACTCCCCCTCAAAATCAGGTCCTAGAGAGTGGTTTCTACCTATGGGAGTCATAGCTACCTTGCACTCAGTCAGATGAAATCTGGTTAGTATGCCTTGCACATACTTTGACTGGTTTATGAAGATGCCATTGTCAACTTGTTTCACTTGAATTCCTAGAAAGAAATTGAGTTCCCCCATGGTACTCATTTAAAATCTATTCTTCATCAGCTTCTTAAACTCTTTGTAGGGCTTTTGATTAGTTGACCCAAAGATGATATCATCTACATAAACTTGAACCAGCATCAAGTCATTTTCTGTTCCTTTGATGTAGAGTGTGCTGGCAATAGTACCTCTCTTGTAACCATGTTAGACTAGGTACTGTGACAGTGTCTCATACCACTTCCTTGGAGGTTGATGCAGCCAATAAAGAGCTTTGTCAAGCTTGCAAACATAATCAGGATGATCTGGGTCTGTAAAGACAGGTGGTTGCTTGACATAAACTTCCTTATCTATCACTCCATATAAAAATGCACACTTGACATCAAGTTGGTAGACTTTGAAATCCTTAGATGCACTAAAAGCAAGGAATATCCTAATAGGTTCAAGTCTTGCCATATGAGCAAAAACATCTGTGTAGTTAATTCCTTCTTCTTGAGGATACCCTTGAACAACTACTCTTGCCTTGTTCTTGATGACAAGTCCTTTATCATTCTTTTTGTTCCTAAAACCCACTTGGTACCTATTTGTATCTTTCCATGAGGAAGAGGACATAGGTTACAAACTTTTTGTCTTTTGAATTAAAGCAACTCCTCCTACATTGCTTCAATCCAACTTCCATCTTTCAAAGCTTCATCAACTCTCTTTGGCTCAATCAGGGATAAGAAGCAAGAGTGCAGACAAATATTTTTATCATGGGTTTGTCCTCTTGTTCTCCCCCTAGTCTCAACATCTCCAATGATGTTTGTGGTGGGATGGGACTTATGGATTCTGAGTTGAGGAATCACAGAAGTTGATTAGACAGATCTAAATTCGTGAAATTTAGATCTGGTGATTGAGTATCACCCATCACATCAAAACAGTTATTAAGTGCAACTTGATCTAGAGAGTGTGTGACATCATTGATGTTGTCTTCTATGGTGTGGTTGTCAGCATCAAGAAATTCTTGATCACTATCACCACCTCCATCTCCTCCTATATTGGAAATTCCTTTATTTGAGTTTTGTGCCTCATTGCTGGAATTGGTCGGCACCTTAGATGTATCAGCTAAAGAGTTTGTCATAGTTGTGCTGACAGGATTTCCACTTGCAGGGTTTGTTACCACTAGAGCTGAAGGAATTCTGTTATTTGGTCTTCTCAACTCAAATCTTGGACCAGGATCTCCTACAGATGTATTACAGGTTGTTCCTGAAACATCTTTATAAGATTTATTAAAACAGTTGGTAACAAAATCAAGATCAAATAGCCAATCAGGACCAGAACCTCTCACACTAGGACTATGTTCATTAAAGGTCACATTAGCTGACTGCTCAACTACTCTAGTTCTGAGATTATATACTCTATAAGCCTTGGCTTGAGAAGAGTATCCAATGAAGTGTCCATCATCTGATTTCACAGCAAATTTGGCTATATGATTTTTAGTATTCAAGATAATACATGGACATTCAAATGACATGAGAAAACCAATGTAAGGTCTCCTTTTATGCCACAGTTCATAAGGAGTCTTACCATGAGTTTTGACTACTAAAACTTTGTTCTGTCCATTGTAGGCAGTGTTAACTGACTCTGTTTAGAAGTTGATGGGCACTTTAGAGTCATAAAGCATGGTTCTTGCAGCCTCTAAAGTTGATGGGCACATTTTTTTAATGAAAAAGGTATTACAAGATAATATAGTGCTCCTAGAACTCCTTAACAAAATGGTGTTGTTGAAAGGAGAAATAGGACACTTATTAGGCTACAAGAACCATGCCCTCTAACTCTAAATTGCCCATCACCTTCTAGGCAGAGGCAGTCAATGCTGCATACTATGTGCAGAATAGAGTTTTAGTAGTCAAAACTCATGGTAAGACTCCTTATGAATTGTGGCACAAAATGGGACCTTTCAATGGTTTCCTCAGGTCATTTGGATGTCCATGCACCATCTTGAATACCAAAAATCATATAGCCAAATTTGCTAAGAAAAATCAGATGATGAACACTTCATTGGATACTCTTCCTAAGCTAAGGGTTATAGCGTATACAATCTTAGAACTAGATTAGTTGAGGAGTCAACCAATGTGACCTTCAATGAACACACTCCCGGTGTGAAAGGTTCTGGTACTGATTGGCTATTTGATCTTGATTTAGTTACCAACTGTTTTGACAAATCCTATGAAGATGTTTCAGGATCTACAGGTAATTCATCAGCAGGAGATTATGATCCAATATTTGAGCTTAAAAGACCAAATGATAAGATTACTTTAGCTCCAATGGTAACAAACCTTACCAGTGAAAATCATGTCAGCACACCATAACAAACTCTTCAGCTGATACATCTGAGGTGCCAATCAATTCCAGCAATGAGGCACAAAACTCAAATGAAGGGATTTCCAATGTAGAAGGAGAATGAGGTGGTGATAGTGATCAAGAATTTCTTGATGCTGACAACCACTCCATAGAAGACAATATCAATGATGTCACACACTCTCTAGATCAAGTTACACTTGATAACTATGCTGATACGGTGGGTGATACTCAATCACCAAATCTAAATTTCACGAATTTAGATCTGTCTAATCAACTTGTTGTGATTCCTCAACTCAGAATCCACAAGTCCCATCCCACCATAAACATCATTAAAGATGTTGAGACTGGGGGAGAACAAGAGGACAAACCCATGATAAAAATATTTGTCTGCACTCTTGCTTCTTGTCCCTGATTGAGCCAAAAAGAGTTGATGAGGCATTGAAAGATGGAATTTGGATTGAAGCAATGCAAAAAGAGTTGCTTCAATTCAAAAGACAAAAGTTTTGGAACCTATTTCTTCTTCCTCAAGGGAAGATACCAGTAGCTACCAAGTGGGCTTTTAGGAACAAGAAGGATGATAGAGGACTTGTCATCAAGAACAAGACAAGACTAGTTGTTCAAGGGTACACTCAAGAAGAAGAGATTGACTACAAAAATATTTTTGCTCCTGTGGCAAGACTTTAAGCTGTTAGGATATTCCTTGCTTTAGCTGCATCCAAGGATTTCAAATTCTACCAACTTGATGTTAAGTGCGTATTTTTATATGGAGTGATAGATGCGAAAATGTATGTCAAGCAACCACTTGGCTTTGCAGACCCAGATCATTTTGATTATGTATGCAAGCTTGACAAAGCTATTTATGGGCTATATCATGCTCCAAGGAAGTGGTACGAGGCATTGTCATAGTACCTAGTCCAACATGGTTACAAGAGAGGTACTATTAATAGCACACTTTTCATCAAAGGAATAGGAATGAGTTGATGCTAGTTCAAGTTTATGTAGATGAAATTATATTTGGGTCAACTAATTAAAAGCTTTGCAAAGAGTTTGAGAAGCTGATGAAGAATAGATTTGAAATGAGTACCATGGGAGAACTCAATTTCTTTCGAGGAATTCAAGTGAAGCAACATGACAATATCATGTTTGTCATATGCATATGTGCAAGATATCAAGCCAACCCAAGATGTCACACCTAGTTGCTATCAAGAGGATTCTTAGATACCTCAAAGGAGCACCCAAGTTGGGACTTTGGTATCCAAAGAATTCAAACTTCAATCTATATGCATATACAGATAGTGACTATGGTGGCTGCAACATGAATACAAAGTCTACATCAGGGGGATGTCAATTACTTGGTGGAAGGATAGTCTCATGGCAATGCAAGAAACACTCATGTGTGCCTGCATCAACTTCTGAAGCTGAATAAATTGTTGTTGCAAGCTGCTGTTCTCAAATACTTTGGATTAAGAATCAGATGTTAGACTACGGATCCAACTTCAAGAAGAATCCTATCCACATAGACAACAACAGTGCTATCTCCATCACAGAGAATCCTATGCAGCACTCAAAGACAAAGCACATCAAAATCATGTATCAATTGATAAGAGATAGTTTTGAAAAGGGATAAATTAAACTAGTCAAAGTTAACACAAATGAATAATATGCTGATGTGTTCACAAAAGGTTTTAATGAACAGAGATTTAAATATCTTGTATCAGTTATTAGGATGATTAACTTTGACTAGATTTTCTTAAAATAATTTAAAGATTGTTTTTCAAATATGTGTGACTTTAAAGTTGTCTAAATTATCACTCATCTAATCCGATGTTTATCTTGGATAAAACTTTTTCTATATGATATTGCTTAGAGTTTTAAGAATTGAAGATATATTTTCTTTCGGAAGGCATTAAATTGACTTCGAAAAAAAGTTATGTCTTCAAAACTAATAACTACTAAAGAATTTAACTTCGGAAGAAATTCTAATATCTTCCGAAGCTTAAATATGCTTCGAAACACTTATATGTTTTGAAGGACAGTTTTGTTCCGAAACAAAATAAGTCTCGGAAGCTTTATTCATCTTTTCAATAAAACTTCTGAAGTATAATATCTTTCGAAGCCAAATATATCTCAGAACAAAAATTACTCCAAGTACTTTTTCTTTCAAAGCAATTCTTGTCGAACTAAGGAATATCTTCCGAAGTCAAATTGGCTTTGGAAGTTAAAGACAAATTACCTTCGGAATATTTTCAACTTCCAACATAACTACCTTTTTGGGTACTTTTTCAGAGGTGGGGCCGACATCCGGATTTCAAACTTTATCTTTTGTATTAACTTTGTTTCAAATCCAAGCATATAAATATCTTTTATCAACGGGTCTCGCTCTCACTACTTCCTCTTCATCTGTAAGTCTTTTAGCCCTAAATCACCCACAAACCCTTATTGTTCTTCACTTTCTTCTTGCTGAAGCTTCCCAAAATGGCCAACACTGAACCCCAAAACCAGACAGATTTCTCCATGCACCTACACAGGCAACACAACCAGGTTGCTCTGGTGTCGTCTTAGAAAGAACCTGGTTTGTCAAATGTTTTCCGCTTTCTATCTCCGTCATCATACCTCACCACCCTCACAATAGACCCTCCACTATATGAAGAATAGCTGTTAGAGTTCTGGAGGACTTGCCTAGAGGTCATCTTGGACGGTGAGAAGGCACTGTCTGCATCAGTGCAGGGGAAGACTGTTTTCATCACCCCAGCCACCATCAACAATCATCTGAGGCTGATGATGACAAAGGCGAGCTTTCCTTCCCCAAAGAATCTGTCAATGGATCATTCAGGCAGATGGGCTTTGAAGGGGATTACTCCGTCAGAACCTTCAAGAAAGGTAAGGCCACTTTTCGATGGAAGTACCTCCATGTTATAATCCACTCTTTATCAAACAAACATGGAGGATGGGATCAAATTCTTGAGGATCTATCCCACATAGTCCACGGGATGGTCCAGGGGGTCAAGTTCAAGTACTCTTAGTTTGTTTATACAAAGTTGGTTGCTAACTTAGACTCCTTAGAGTATTACATGTTCACTAGATTTGTCCAGCACATTCTCAACTGTGAACTGGGCTCACAGTTGAGGGGAACAGGTAACACTCTTAAATTAGGACAGATGAAGCCCAGCATTTTCAAAACCATAAGAAAAACCACTGTTGGTTTCTAAGGGGTTGAAACAGCCCTGGTCCCAAAAATATTAGAGCTCCGTGTTCAAGATGACAACTTGGCAGCACCAACCAATGTTAAACCCACACCTTCATCATCTTCACAACCCCAAAGGCCTCAAACAACCATCACCTACCATAGAAAATTCAAACGAACCCCTGCTTAGTCTATTCAGATTAACCAGGCCCTCATATACTCACCCATGCAGGTGAAAGTAGAACCAAGAGCTCCAACATCCCCTGAGGAGCAAGCCACTCCCATCATTTCAATAATCAGTATTGAGGTTTCTCATGCTCAATCAGTATTGAGGTTTCTCATGCTCAGCCTGATAAGCTCACTACCCAAGCCGAAAGCCTTCACTCTGAGTCTCAAAACTCTGGTGAACAACCTTCAGGGGACAGTTACCATCCCCAACCTTTAGACTTAAACCAACCAATCCCTGACCTCCAATTCTATGATGATGAGGATATGGGTTTCAGTGAGTACAATGTGTCTCTCTTGCCCTCCCCTACTCAAGGAGGGATGAGTACTCCTGTTACACCTATCTCAAGCCCACATCATCCACCCCCAACTAAGGTGGACTTTCCTGAACATATTTAGGAGGTCCATATGGAAGAGGCTATAACTTTAGAAAATGATTACATCATTAAGACCTCAACCATGGCAACCCAGCCTCTTGACAATTCTTATGAAGCTGTCATAGAGCAGAGGAAATGCAGAGCCCAAGAACCAATATCTGATTCTTCTGATGAAGATAAGGTGAGTCTGCAACAAAGGGTGCACACATTGTCATAAACATGCACCTATTTGGTCTTTAAGGTTAGTCACCTGGAATCTCAGGTGGTTACCTTACAAAGGCAAGTTTTTTCTCAGCAACTTGAGATCACCAATGTCAAGGGCAAGTTATCTGAAAGGCCTGCCAGGCATGCTCAACCAGATCCACAAGAACCTATGGTGGTGGTGGTGGACCTAACCCCTAGCTCATATATGCAAGTAAGTGATGCTACCAAAAAAGGGAAGGAAGTCTTAACTACACCCACAGAACCTAGGAGTACTGCCTAGAGTATGGACATTGAGGATTCACCACCCTCACTTGTAGTTGTCCATACTCAAGAACCTCCTTGGGCCCACATCAATGTGGATTCCTTGATTAAAAGCCTATTTGAGTAGGGTATACCAAGGGCTATGTCTACCCCATCCTACCTTGTTGAAAATCCTATAGTAGGGTGGAGGTATGACAATAATAGAAGAGCCCTGGTACTCTCTAGATGTAAGGGTCAGCAAGAAGTGTTTAATTTTCAGACCCTGAAATTCTATGAGAGTTTTCCTCTGGTTGATCTGCCACTTGCCAACCCAAGTCATAACAGGCAAGCTGATAGGTTAGCTGAGAGGATCCAACTGAGGGTGCTTGAAGAGTTCAAGAGAAGATCTCATCTATATAGACAGAGGCTAGCAGGGGAAACTGTTAGTCAACTAGATACTAAGGTAGACCCTAAGATTAGATTCGAAGGGGAAACCTCAGTTGAAGGCCTAGCTAGAGACCTTGTGAACCCTGAGACTACAACTGCTTTAGCACCCAGTACACTTAATAAGACACCAGCTGGTGAAGGTGTCTCACTGGTTCTCCCTGGCCAGAGCTCAAGATCTGAACCAATTCAAGATGGCCAAAGCTCTCTCCTCCCTGAGTCACACAGGCCTATGCTTGACAAGGGAAAGAAGCCAATGACTGCTAAGAAGATTAAGGAGGAGGAGAGGGAGAGGGAGAGGAAGGCAAGGGGAGAGAGGATAAAAGAGACACCCAGCTTCATGCAAGCTGCAATCAGGGCTGTCCATTGGCCAAACACTTAGGAAGATGAGTTAAGGGCAACAAGATTGAATTATCTGGGGTCTAGGAACTACAAAATTGATGAAATAATCTCTCTTCCCGTGGAAAAATAAATAAGCTGGCTGACACTGAAGTGTCAAAAGAGAGGAACGAGGCTGAGGCTGCAGAATTGCTACTCAAGATCAAAGAAGAAAGAAAAAAGAAAATAATCTATCAACCCCATGTCCTCTTTCAAGTTCGAGAAAGTCTTGAAGAAAAGGTTATGGCTGCTGAACAACAAACTCAAGTAGGTAGGGAACAAAATAGACAAAATATGATAACCCACTTACGTGCCATAGGTCTCTATCAGGTAGCAGCACTACTCCCTCTCTCATATAGTATATTATGTTTGAGTACCTGAAGCAACTAGAGCAAGAAGCCCAAATGGAAAAGATAGCTGCTAAGAGGAAGATGAAGGAGGAAGCTGCTAAGTTAAGAGCCAACATCAGAGCCAATCAGAAAAGGCTGCTGACAGAATGAAGATAGTGAGCTTCTTGAAGCTGTATGGGTTCTCCGGAAGGAGACTTGGTCTACTGTCTCTATCCATAATGGATGAGCATATTAAATCAAACTATTAAGAAAGGTGAGCCGGTAGACTTTCATTCTCCACCAAGTCAGGCTGCACCTGAAGCTAAAGTCAAGGTTGAATCCCAAGAGACAACACAACCTGTGCCAAGTGCTGAATCACAGTCAGCTTCATCTTCTGACCCATAGTATGATCCTGAACCTTCTTCTTCTAAACATATAAAGGGGAAGGACCCAAATAAGAAGGATAAAGAAGGAACAACTGGTACTCAAGACCAACCTTCTTAGTTGAAATACAGAAAGAGGAAGAGGATGGCCATTGGGAGGGACAAGAAAAAGAAGTCCAAGGCATCTACCTCTGCACCTCAATATGAGTAAGAACATCGTGAGGGTGAACAAGAAAAGGCTGCTTAACTAACTCTACTTAAAGTAGAGCCTCTTGCTGCTGAGAGGCCCATCTTGTCTTGGGATTTCTCTACAAACCCAGATAGATGGTATGTCACAAGAGATCAAGGGATCCAAGACATATACTTCTTGCAAAATATGCTTGACCTTCCTCTGCATGATCCCTTTGACATGAGGAGACACTTTGAGAGTCTGAAGAATCCAGACCAACTGATAAAGAAGGGCATGGTTCTGAATCTAATGAGGAGTGTAAACAAATGAAGATCAAGACTTAAAGTTATCCTCAAAGTTTTGGTAACATCAGCCTAGGTAGAGTTTGAAGGAGTTATCTTGGAGGCTAATGCAAACCAAAAAGCTCTCAACAAGTATAACTAAATTACAAGGAAGTTACTTCGGAAGATTTGATAAGTGCACAAGGAGAATGCCTAAGTGTCAAATCTTCTGAACCTAAAGACCAATTCTTCGAAGCCAAAGATAAAGTCTTCTGAAGCTTTAAGAGAAAGTCTTCCGAAGCCAAGAGACAGATTTCTTCCGAAGATAGAGAAGACATGCTTTCTCTGACATGCTTTTCAAAAAAGCTGAACTGTTTTCCATAGTCATATCTGATGAACCACCAACTTATATAAGTTGGTGATATCTCTATACTTTTGTCAACTGTAGATTAAGGTTCTTAAGTCTTTAACTTTCCACTCTTGTACTTTTGTCTTTTTTGTAATAGATTAGAATGTGAGCTATGGCATGTCATAATCACTAGTCAAGATGCAATCTGTCTTTTGACTTTACACTGATCTTGTTGTCTAGATTAGTGTTTCAGCTGGCCTTTAAAGTATGGCCGGCTGTAGGATGTAATATAAATTGTCTCATGTAACCAGTGCATTGGACTAAGCCTTGTAACAATTGTAAAACAATTGAGAGCAATATACATCATCCTTGAAAACCAAATACTTGTTTTGTTTATGTTCTTACTTTTGTTCTTAGTTTCATTTATTGGTTTCCTATTTGATCTGTTAAGTTTTAAGCTCTTCAAACTTGTGAAACTGTTGCATCACCCTTTAACCGGTCCCGTAATTTCAAAACTAGTTTATACCATTTTACCAACATTGGTCATCTATTGGTGCCGGAATGCGCTCACAAGCAATGAATTTGTTAGAACATGACCCATTTTGACCTCTCTATTGCTTCCGCGAGAAAACAATTTAATTATCTCGTTTCAAACTCATCCGCTAAAATGAAATAACATATATTAGTTTATATAATGTGTTTATATAGTATCTTATTTCACGTCAAATACATGATACACATTTTTTAGGAAGAAAGCGTCATGTCAAATAATTAGAAAAAACAAAATAAAAACACGAATACGGATAAATAGTACGTAAAATTATCAATGGCTCCTGAGGATCTTAACGTGCTAATTTTAATGGCATGTTAACTACTTAACAGGTCGTGAGGACAAAATCTGACTGGATTACTTTTTGTAGGATCTTACGACCCATATGGATCTTACCAGCTATGAGTAAAAGTCAAAGGGTGTACTTCTACAAGGTGTCTGCGAATCCTACCCATTTACGAATAATATAAGATCTTTTATATATAATACTAATTATCAAGTTGTTTATGCATTATGGGTTGTATTTAAGCTTTAATGGGTTGTATCCATTTTTGTTTTTTGGTTTTTTTTTTATTTTCTTACTTTTAACCCCAATACTTTTACATCTCTTACAATTTAACCTTATAATTTTTTACTTTTAACTTTTGTTTCCTATACTTACAATCTTTTATAAATTTTTTGTTTTACATTTCGGCTTAGGTTTTACTAGTTAGCACGCCACAACATGTGCGTGCGGCGTGTGGTTTAACATTTTTACTCATATTTTTTCCCAGTTTAACGGTCCGGCACCACGCGCGGGTCTTAGATAAACTTAGTTATTGTTTTTTATATTTTATGTTTCACGTGAGGGGTTCGACGTTTTTACGTCAAATTTCCGTTCGGTTTTATTTTTTCCGTTTTATTTCTTTTTTGATACGAGTTTTTCCGGAATCGATGGTCGCTGATGGTAGTGTAAAATTGGTGTTCTTTAGCATGATTTTACATCCCGCCGCAACAAGGGGCTTAATACTAGTTATAATTATTTATCAAGACTTGAGTTGTGAGTGTAAGGTTGATTAATAGTTATCATCATTTTTTTTTTAGAAGTTGTTTATTTATATACAAAATATCTTATGATGTATTGTTCGTATCGATAAACTCTGCCACTAAAATAAAATCTAAATTTCGAAGCTATCATATTTGTAAAAGCTTGAACGATTAGTAAATCAATGGCGCTAGTAGATAGAATATAAAATTAGAATTTCTTTCTGTTCCACAAAGTCAATGTCAAATTACGCAAGAGTCATAGTGATATAAGATATGATCCATTATCTCTCCTTGGATCGTATGATGAGGTGCTATCCCTTTACCGCTTAGTTGTCTCATTTCCAACTGTATTGATAAATTAAGCACCTGGTTCCTAATCGAGCTACCACTACTTGATCCCGACGCATTGACGCATGTATCTTGTATTGGGGACATATCTTATTTGTTAAAATTATATAATTGCTTGAAAATCATGTTTGAAAGAATGTTTTGTTTCGGTTAAAAAATTTCAGTCTTCTGCATGCATTAAAAGTTATCATTTATTTCGTTTATCAAATATTTAACCCCTGTAATATTTAAAAATGGGTGTAAAAGCAACAGTACAAGTAAAAAATGATGATAGTTCATAGAAATATTAAAAAATTTTCTTTCAATTTTGACACAAGGAACCGGTTTTTCCAGGTAAGAACCGGGAATTTTAGAATTTTTGAAAACCGGTAGGAGCCATGGGTTTTTTCAGATAAGAACCAAAACCGGTTCTAGGTAGGGTTGTCAGATTGAGTTTGGAACCAGCTTCTTTTTTCACCTATAACTGAACATCTTCTAAGTTCTTAAGTGAAGTTATGTGCCATTAGTTTGTTGGGTAGTAGATAAGGAGTATTAAAGGGAAATAAAAATCATGGTGGTTATGTCACTTTAACTTTTAAATGATTGCTTATGTCTTTTGGGTTCAATATTGGTTAACCATAAACATTTACTTAGAAATAATAGACAGTCAAAATAGAAATTAGTAGAAAAAAATCAACAAATTCAATACCTCATATCTCATGAAACTGCATACACATGAAAATGCAATAGTAAGCATAATATAGAAATGCATTAAGTAAATGAAAATACAAGAGATATGGATAAAACACAACTCCAAATTTCTTCCACGCAAATACTTGAAAAACTTTCATAAGTATTTAAAATCCTACATGAAATGAAACTGTTACACTGCAAAAAGACGCGTTCTTACCCCCATCTTTGAACATATAAAGTCTATGAATCAGCAATGGTGACCTCAACTTCAACACCAGGTTCAATGGTGATGGAGGTAATTTGCTTCACAACATCTGGGGAGCTAAAAAGATCAATAACACGCTTGTGGACGCGAAGCTCGAATCTATCCCATGTGTTTGTACCTAGTAAACAAAATATCAAATATTAAATTTTGATTATTAATCACCAATAGCCATGCATACTGTCTACTTAAAAAACACTAGTACCTTCACCGCAAGGGGACTTCCTAGTAGTGATATGAAGAACCTTAGTTGGCATTCTAACAGGTCCCTTGACTCTCAACTTCTTGTCCTTAGCCCCACGCACCAAATCAGCACACACTGTAGTTATCCATTCAAAACATATTATTTAATCTTCTACAAAGCATAACTATCAAGTGCACAAGACACACGCCTGGGCGCACGAGCAAAGTACCACATGCTTCAATTTAATCAAAGACAAGGACCATGATGGATGTCCACCTCTGCGCAGGCACAGGTCAGGCATGGTCCAGATACAAGTTATGAACTACATGATACGGCAAATCTTATATAAAAATTCTATGTTTTATCACATATTTTTTTAAAATTTCCAATAATTTAACTTTATTTATTATGCATCCTGAGACTATGACTACAATCACAGTCCGACGGTCCATCGTAGTTTAAGTCACTTCCTTTGCAACAGCAATAACCAACACATAAAGACATTACCAGCAGAATAAAACAAACACTTTTTCAGATTAAGCTAAATATGCTAAACTAAAGGTTTGATGCCCTAAAACTGAAGCATTACATGTGGAACCAAATTATGTGACTTAAGAGTATTAGGAATAATTACATTGAAATTATATTTACTTATGTAGTAAAAAACTAAAAACAGATACCTTTCTCAAGATTCTTAACATTCTTGGATGAAAGAGTGATCCTAATCTTGTGAATCTGTTCTTGGGGCTCTTCTAGCCCTGCCTTTGTTGGTTTCATTGCTGCATAAGCCATCTTCCTCTTCTGTTAAACACAATCGCAATTCAATGACGCATTCGAGCCGAAGATCAATAGAGTATTGCAACTCAAATAACAATCTAGCAGCAACAGTGCATAACATATGCAAAATCAATTAAAATTAACTAACAATAAACATAATATCAGCTACAAAATGGTTCCTGAATCCACATATACCAATTTCGGCACTAGTTTCTACTATAGATAGCTCTTAATGTTATCATTTACCAGATATACAGGGAATTAACACAAATCAGCAGAAATAAGCTAAGTTTGAAACTCTTATTTACACATTATATGACCTAATCATCATAGAATTACAAGAATTAACCTTAGCATGAATTAAAACATGTATACTGAAATGATTCGCAGACCTTATATAGAATCGATTAAAACATAAATAACACAAAAGGATTGAATAAAATATGTAATTATCTAGATGAGAAAAACGATCGAAAAGTAACCTGTGGAGATTACGGTATTGATCCGATAAGGGAGACGGCGGCTCTGCCTAATATTGGCTCTTGCAGATGTGATGTTGGGGAGACGGCAGAAGAAATCGAAACCCTAGGCTGATTTATACATGGGTTTATACAACTCGTTGAGAACAGAGGTAAAGGCCCAATTAGAAAATGGCTCAAAGTTATTATGTGTTATTTCATGTTTTATTTTAACCACCAACGAATGCTTTAAGATCGGTTATCTGGATAAATATACTAGCAAAAGTTTACGCATGTTTGTGAATGCGTACAGTGTTGGTGACTTAGTCCGCTTACCATTCTAAAAAAAACTCATCACCCAAATGCCCACCATGGTAAAACTCTAACCCACTTGAAACATGTTGCATTAAATAATATTCAAACTCATAATCCCTACATTGAAAAATCATGAGATGTTTTTTTTTCAAATCAATTGATCTGAAGCTCATTGACTATTACTTCATGTTAAAAGCCCATTTATGTTTTTTATCTTGGCATCACAACATATATTATTTTTAAAAGGCTACATTTTATCTAGTTTATGTTTATACTAAATTTCAGAATTCATCTTCAAACTAAATATATAATATAAATCGTTCTTTTAAGCTTATATTTTGAAATACTTGACATTATTTTCTATAATAGATGTAAAATTTGTCTATTAAATCCAGTCATGTCATTTACTAACTTATTTATGAGCAAGTTACATTTTTTCGTCTTTTATGTTCACATCAAATTTCAAGTTCCTATCATTTTAGCAAAGAAAATAACATATATTAACCTTTATATTTGTTATAAATATATATTATTCTGATTATTAACACCTAAAATAGATTAAGATTCTTCCACAAGTTTTCTTCTCTTATATATATTACAACTAGTAGATTGTCCGCGCGATGCGGCAGGTGCGACACTTTTAATTGCGATTCTCGTGGCGCTTAAAAATCGTTTGCGAATAATATTGTTTACGAACAAAATTTAAACTTTTACTCCGAAATTATTGACATGAGTGTAATCATAATATTAGAGAACAAAGTTTATATAAGTTATGAAATAGGTAAATAAAACGATAATGAAACAAGGTAACACACGGATCCGAGAATTCAACTCTTTAATAACCAAAACTGAAAAAGTAAAATCATAAACGTGGAGCTAGTTGCATGATTAGAACAATCAATCGTACGCCTCACAGAGCTTGATGAACTCATCGATATTGTTCGATCACCATTCTTCGTCCATAGGGGACCTAGGAATATACTGTGATTCGTCGTGCTTATCTGCCACATCTTTAGTCATACAAATATCCTCTGTCTTTTCAACTTTGACCGGCACCTCAGTAGTTCAATAGTTGGAGTAGTATTAGTCACTGATAAGAAATTTTTATTTAGATTGTTTCTTGCAATGTTATAATTAGCATCATTGAATTATAATTACATGTAGATACGTTGAACCGGCCAAAATTCCAAAGATAAAGTCATACCTGACACGTCTTCCCGATTAATGTTTGGCTCATCCATAATAGATTTATGTGTTATCTAAAACGAATATAAAATAAATTAGTGTTAACAAATCTATCATATTTGAAAAGTAAAGGAAAATATGCATCATCATAATAATTAAAAATGCAAGCATGTAATCATGTGAAATTTCATTAGCTGTATAAGAAGTTAAGGCAGAAAATTTAACAAAACATATTCTTACATTATGGCAAACACACATTTCATATATCATGAAACATTTTCCGATATACAACATTCAAAGTGTATATCCCTAGGTGCTTGAAATTTTTTTCAGGATGTACTAAAACCATGGTATTATCCGGTGATATACCCCTTTATAACGTCACGTAAAGTTGACCATGGGAAAATACAGAATGAGGAAGATAAACGCCAACATTTGGAATCGTTTGACCCTGAGCTTTGTTAGTTGTCATGGAAAAGCTAAGTCGAATGGGAAACTATTTTCTTTTCAGCTTGAACGGGAACATGTCATCTTTAGAAACAGTTAGTGGGATTCTCGGCAGAAATACTCTTTTCCCGGTATGTTGACCAATAGCTATTTCAGCATCAATAACATTGCGCTGGAAGCCTCTACATATCAACCTTGTGCCATTGCATAAAACATGCGATGGATTGATATTACGTAACAATATGATGGGGCATCTGATTTTTAAACATAGTTTATGAGGCGGTAGACCACTAATAGTTAGTGAGTATAAGAACTCTACCGGGTAAAAGTTATGGTGGTCATCCTCGACTTCATCAAAATTGTAGTACATCTTTTCCTCTCCTTGAAATATTTCAATCATCTGATCATTAATCTCGTCTATACTCTCATATTTTGTGGATAATATTACTCAAGATATTATATATTCTGAGGAATGTACAATGTTCTGAACCGACGAAAACACAATATTTATCAATTCTTTTATAGCGTTTTCTTTATTAATCGAATTGACATGTCTTCGGGTATGCGTATATAGCTTCCTTCGATAGTCTTTTCGATTCCATCACGACTCTTAAAAGAAACTCAGAAAACCACGGATCGTTCAACGCTCTCATGTTTATGGTCAATCGTATTTTTTTGTTACATACCACAGAGGTGACATTTGTAGGCTGGAGTTTACGATCTGCGTGTGTGTTCCTCGTTTAATGACCGGCAATACCTGTCTAAAATCACCCCCATTACCATTATCTTTCCACCAAATAGGAGACTGACGCCTATAATATCTTGTAGTGTTTGGTCTACTACCTCTATTGCCTAACGCTTTGCCATCGACGCCTCATCCCATATGATTAGTTTGGATAACCTAATAATTTCAGCCGCCCCGCTTTGTTTTTTAATATTGCACATCGAATTATTATTAAGAGAAATTGGAATCTTGAACCTTAGTGAGCCATTCTACCACCTGGCATATTATTAGCAACTGCACTTAAGTGTTCAGGCTCAACAACTATCGCATACTCTTTAACTACCTCAAGAGAACATAAGTACTCGGTGCTTTCATCTGTTATGTCTGGAAGATTAAAATCACTTATATTCCTACCCATGGATTGTAAGAACACCCTAATGTCTGAAAGAACCATATCTTGAACACGTTGAACACTTTGATATTGGAACTGATAATCTTCAGAAAGTGAATCGAAGTGTTCATTCCAAAGCCTACGAATGTCACCATGTTCGCAAAATATCATTATTGTCAAGAATAACCTTCTGAGAGAGTTGGGAAACTGAAATAATGATGCTTTTGTAAGACATTGGTGATAAATTGTTATCATTTTCTATTAACCCAACCTCAAGTGCCGCTTTCTTAAATGTTGCGTGTTTTAAGCCATTAATCGTGCAAAGATCATCATAAGAAGTAGTTCCTTTGATATTTGACAACAGTAGTCGTAAGTAGTACCTCTCCCCTTCAGCTGAATTAGCAAAAACAATATGGCCTCTATTAGGTCTAGATGTCTTGTATAGGTTTAGATGATGGATCAAACTCTTGTAATCACTCTTTGTAATTATAATTTTGATGATATAATATAATACATTGAGTACATGATGAGTTTATGAATTGCATGATATATTGTATCTCATAATATATGTGTTGATTTATGTATGATTGCAGGAAACATTAAATGTAGTCAACTTGAAAAAATTGACTAAGTGTTAGAACAACTGCGGATGAACAAATCACTCTTCTGTAGATGTTCTCAGTAATACAACTGAAGTGTACATCCGTAGATCTCCTGCGGAAGAACAACAACAGCCAAACAAATCCAAAGATCAAGTGGAGCTGCTGAAGGAGAGCTTGCTGCTGAAGAACAAGAACTCCTGCGGAAGCACAATCACTGAAGAACAAGCACTGAAGACTAAGTGTTGCTACAGAAGACAAATTTCCTGCGGAAGAATAAATTCCTACGGAAGACTGTTTAACACTTGAATGATTTCACATCAAGTGGTCAACAGAAAGTCAATAAGTTAATGTGGAAGATCAACAACATTAATGATAGCAGAAGACATTTAATTCAAGCGAAGATATTACATTAGATCAACAATATTATTTGAATTTATTTCATTGTAAATCACGAACTCCTATGCCGATAAATGTGGCAAGGATTCGGATAGCTATAGGAAGTTAGCTTAATTATAGCAACAGGATAGCAAAAGATTAGCAATGTTTTAGGAACAGAATAAGATCTTTATATAACAAGAGATTAAGAACATGTAACAGGAGATGATCAAGCAACATTAGATCATATAACAATCACAACAATAGAATCAATAGCAGCAGAGGCATCACAATCGATAGATTGTAATTATTAAGCAATCGTGGTTTGATTATTATTATATTTTGATTGTTCTTTATATTGTTTGATCAATTTCAAGTTCATTAATCAATTAAACAGCAAGTATTGGTAATTCCACAATCAATACTTGTTAAAATCAATCTAATAATTCATATATCGATCCCTGGAATCTCACAGCCTCTTTGTGGCCTAGCTATATGATGATTCCAATGACGTGCGGTAGAATTCCATGTAAAGTGTTTTGGGAAATCTTTATATAAATGTCGTCTTGCTGTTATATCCAATCTATTTGTATCGGAAAATGCGGTAAGCATGGTTCTCATATCTCTTTCCCTATCAACAATTTCAGACATGATATCATCCTCTCTAAATCTAACCATATGCTTATTAGGGCGATGAAGCTGCAAGGCCAAGACTGCGGGATGGATGTGAGAAAGTTGGAATGAGAAGATACGCCACATAGCCTCTGGTGGTGATACATAACGTGCATCCTGGTATCTTTATATCTCATTAATAACATCACCTGTTTCGGCTTCATCGATTTGAATAACCTGTTTGTCATGTCGTTTGTAAACATATTTGAAAAGATATTTCACCGACTTTATACTTAAGCAGACCTCGACCCCTTGACATTCACGTGGCAGTTGAACATCATCAAAAGTCTTGGGTTATATGGGACAACCCATCTATTATCAAGAGTTGTTCCTCGTACGTCAACATTTATTCCATTGTTTCTTCTTCTGTATATAGGGTATGAATCTTCTCCTTGTGATGTTTGGTCATTAAATTGTCTAGGATAACGAAATCGACAGACCTGTGGATCACCCTACATACATGGACTATTTTTTCGTAAAACCCCGTAAGGACCATGAATCATGTGCTTGACAACTATCTCGTGCAGTCTTGGATATCTTAGTCTGTCTATAATCTCTGCAGAAACCACTTTATCTTAATAGTCTGGATTATTGATTTTATATTGCCCGTGCATGATAAGGAGAAAATATGCATGTGACAAACCTTGCTTCTGAAACTCAATGACGTAAACGTAAGCCTTAACCTCACCTAGTATATTTTTTTTGAAAAGAACTTCCTTAAGATGCTTGAGTCTAGGACGAAACACTCAAGCCACAAGATCAGGACGATCTTGTTCGGTTTGACCAACCATTAAATTATCACATATCTCGGGCCACTTAGGATTACATGTCATTGTAAGGAATAGATCTGGTTTTCCATCATCTTGAACTAAAGTCAAGGCGTCCAGAAAATGACGACGCATATCACGAGGTCCTCCGATGAAATATGCAGGCAAGACAATCCGTTGTCCGACTCTATTTGGATGAACTTCTCCAACATGGACACAATCCACAATACCTTGGTACAAATCAGCTCTTATCCAAGCTTGGTTGTGTTCACAATACTGTAATCTTGACGTCTCAAGCTTTATGTACACATCCACCACAAATTGTTGTAACAATCGTCCACCAAAGAAAAGTATGTTATCGTACGACCGAATTTGAAACCTGTAGTAGTAGTACTCACGCATGGCCATGGTACTTTTGTTACTTCATGGGTTAGCCTCTGTATGAAAAGAGAAATAGTACATTATGTTATATTGTTGGAAAGCATGCATGCCCGTAATGTAAAACTTTTGATGCTTTAAAAGACATTAATGAAATTGGTACCTCTAACTTCATCATTCATCGGTTCGTTTTCATTGAGAATTTCGTTCATTGATACCCCTACTCGTGGTATGTTAGGATGCCATCCCGGCTCACCATTTGGGAAAAACAAAGGATTTACGGCTTAATAAATTGACTGTATTCAGACCTACCATAGACTACAATACTTCTTTTATAGGCGGTGATACTATCATTTCCTTCAATCCAAATGCCAGCAACCTAAGTAAACACGTATATAATTAAGTGTCATTCATATGATATGTTATTATTATTTATAATTTAAATTGAAGAACTAATTTTGTTTAAACCTCGGATGTGGTTGGTCGATTGTATACCCTTTGGTCAAGTTCAACTGAAGCGTTAAGAGTGACTTTATAGTTGTCTAAAGAACCCAACTCGGTAAGACTTCTAAATATCTTGACATATAGAAAGAACTCTGGTCAACGTCTCAGTTATATTTTTATCAAGGTTAGGCCATTGGATTCTATGTTGTAACTCAATATCAGAATCATCAAAGTACAGTTATAAGTACCTTGGTGTTCCATCTCTTGAAACCTATTGATCGATCTTATGATGTATACCCTTATGTGCACGAAACGTATATACACCATCTCTCATGTTGGTTACTGTATCATCCAAAGAAACACCCATTGACGCGAAAGAAAATTTTGTGTTATACGCTCGTATGTTAGTCCTAAACATCTTTATGATATCATCTTGCGATGTGAATAATAAGTACAACGCATCTGGTATTTCAGTAGGTGCTAATTTTGTTTTCTTAGACATGCAACAAAATGTTGGAAATTCTGATTGAAATCTTTTTACTTCACAAAACAAACAAGGACTCGGTCCTTTTGAGCTGAGAGAATCCCTAGGTATACCAGCAAAAACATAATCATATGGATCCTCTCATGTGTTATGATGTTTAAAGGGCGATTGAGATTGGATTGTGCTCGGTGGAATTTGCCTCACATTTGGATAACACATTTGCTCTTATTCCTTGGTCGTGCTTCGTGACTGCTATTATCTTGTAAAGTGCTTATAGGTATCCTTTGTTAGTGAGGTATTAGTACCAATTGATCCTGGTGAATTGACATGAGGCGTACTTCCATTCATTACTTTTGTTGTTTTCCCATTCTCCTTTTTGCAAATAGTATCGTCTATTATAATCTTTTCGCTTTATAACAGAATTAGATGCGCTTGAGGACTTAAACTCGTTGGGATCTTTTTCTTGACCGTTGCTCATCGGAAAGTTATAAATACCTTATTTATCAAATAATAACACTGTGAATAATATTGGGTATTAGACTAACCACTACAGCGAGTATAACATAACAGTTAAATAAGTTCTAAAAAATGAAATAATATAACTTAGATAACCTAATATTATGATATGTTTAATTTGATAATGCAGTGTTAAGTTGTTAGTTGAGAAAAGTTTACTCGTTAAACGATATATACAATTGTAAGGTTTAGTAACATAGGATTTTCCCCACATAATAAATAGAAAAATTAAAATTGAAAAATAACCATACCACCAAATAAAATATAATTACAATTAAATCTAACATATTAGTAAACAAACATATAAAAGTAATTCAAAGTTGAGTATAGACAAACTTAAAATATAAGAGGAATAACTTTTAAATATAAAACGCCTCTGGAATCTTGGGTTCAAGCACAACTCTAGTGAAATCAGTTGACCGTAAAATATTTCCTATAAGTGAACATAAAATACATATAAGTTTTAAAATACAACAACATCCATTTAATGTATGCAGGTATAAAAATATCGAGTAATACATATTGTGTGGCAAACGAACCAACTTCACTCGTGATACATAGACAATAGATTTGTCTATAATTGAACGAAAAGTTTGACCTGTACGAATCTCACGTGACTCATAACGATAATTCTATTATGTGACCGCTACCATATATAATTTATATCATGAGGAGAAGAATAATAAATAAAAGTCAAATAAAAAACTACATAAAATTTTTTATTCAAATAACGACTTACGTAAAATCTTGAAGAAACATCAAAAAATGTCCAAATCGTCGCTCACCCATAACAATTCTACCGACGACATCTACAACCAATAATATGATTTTTATTATATTTACTTAAAAAATGTTGAATACTAATAAAATTAAATATGAATTGGTTAAGTTATACGTACCGGTAATTATTTTTTCATAGCTGTTGTCGTCTAAAAGGTTTTTAATAGAAGGCACTAACGGATACACATGGAACCCTCTTGGTATATGTATTGAAAATCGTATAATTTTTGAGTGCTCATTAAATACAATCTTGAAATCACTCCAAACTAAGAGGTAGTTATCATGTTTTGGCCACTCTTGGTAATCAAATCTCTCTATTCCAAAGCGGCTTAGTACAATCATGCTTCCCACCAGATCAACATCTTTGTAACTTTTTATAAAATGTGCTGGTATAAAACCGACTAATTTTTTCCTCTACAAAAATTAAGCTGGTGCTTTAGATATCATAGATAAATTGTAATTTATAATTATAAAATATGTAATTCGAGTCTTACGTGTTGATCGAGAAAAACCACCAAAAGTTTGTTTTCAGACACTACATGCAAAACAAAGTCAACCCAAACTAAACACACGGTATAGCAAACACAGTATTGTGTGACTGGTGAAAAATCATCAACAATGGCATGCAAATCCATCATCAAGTTTTCCTTCATTTAAAAAAAAAGTAAAGAATATGTTCTTAGAAGAAATATAAATATGAACCTAAACGACACGGTATAGCAAAGACATTATTCTGTGCACATGGATAAAGTGGTTATTATACTTGAAAAAGAACATAATAGAAAAATAAATAGAAAGTCTAACAAATAGAAATTAAATGATAAAAGGACGTAGAAACTAAAATCCAGGTGAAAGAATTGTCTCTGTGTAGATTGCACCATGGATAATACCACAAAAAATGGAAGGGTGTATAAAACCTGCTAGATTGAACCCGAGATCGAATTCAAAAACCCGGCCCCACTCAGTGATCACAAGAGTTGACCCACTAAGGCTGTAATGCATCAGCGATGTAATCGTTGCAAATGGAAGGCATACCCTGTAAGGATAAGTGAACAACTTTATCTACGTACAATTACTTAACTTCCATAATTCAAATGGACTTTTGTAGTAACCGCATAATACATATGAAGTTCTGATCGTATACCGACGAATGAACCATTAGGAACAAAAACCCCGGCATTCGGATATGGTAATTCTAAAAATTGATGTGTGTTAACATCAAAGCGAATTACCCTCCTGTTACTTGCAAGCCAATATTCCTTGACCGAGAAGTACACTGCATCTCCACAGAATGTTCTAGAACACCACCGGTAGGTATCACCATGGTATGGTCTTTTTCTAAGGAAGGGTATAGATTTCCATGAGCCCCTACACAATGAATACAGGAAAACTACAAGAGTACCCCGCCTGCGTTTTATGTGGATAATGTTGTAATCAAAAGTGGCGTCAACATAGAAACCAACAACATCTTTTTTTGCGTTGAAGAAACCTTGTTTAGTAGAGTTGGACAACAGTTTGGCGGCACCAGTTAATGGATTCCACACAAGCAAATCCCACGTGTTTCGAAGGCTAACACAAAGCATGCCATCCAAGCTTGATAAGAATATTAGATTTTTCGGTTGAAGACCAAGTGGGGGAGTCACGTTCTTACCGACTAAGTAGTACTGTCATGATAATTTAACAATCTAGAAACGCATGACGGCATACGGCTTGTGGTTATGATTTTTTGATCCGGAGATTCTTTCATGCGTTGGGAATGTGTTTTTAGAAAATCTGAAGTCAACATGTACGTTAACCATTCTTTACCGACACACTTGCATTTCACCATAAACTTTGGGGGAAGTCGTGCAATTATCTCCAGCATAAGTATCAAAAACAACTGAGGTGGCATAGTGAATTCGATCTAAACAATTTTAATAATATATTATCTCAAAATCCCATTTAATAAATAATATAATTTCATTACTAACAATTTAATATTTTTTGTTAATCTACCATGTGTAACACAGGAGGTACTAACCTTGTAATGAATATGCAAATATAGATTTTTTAATTATGATATAATAATAGTGCTGACATGTAATAAACATTAGTGATATTTCATAGCAAACTAATAAACATATGTATTAAACAATACGTATTTAAAACTTTTTCATGTATGTCTTTACATTTAATTTTCAATTAAATATAGATAAAGGATATTTTTATAATATTATAAACTTTCACTATAATTATTATCATCACTACATTAAAGACACTAAATAAACAAGTGCTCAAAAGACTATTGAAAGTATGTGTTTTTATTTTAATTTATTACAAGGGAAAAATATACTTAATATACCGCAACCAGATATATTTATATACACATATATACGTAGATAAAATTTTGGTAATATATAATTTACTACAAAGCTTTAATATACACCCATTTAATATTTTGTATCAAAATATTTTTTAATTTACATTTTTTTCTAAATTGTTGGGTTAAAGAGAGTGTAATATAATTATAATTGGGCTTTTGAATTTTTAGTATTATTGGGTTGTATATGAGTATTGGTAAGTGGGGCTATTTGGGATTTGGGCGGGTGGGTATTTGGGTTTTAAATATGGTCGCTGAATTGGATAATCAGGACATCATATATAAGCGGTAATCAGCGAGTCTGTCTTAGAGTTTTCACAATTTCATACACATAAAGCAACCACAAAGATACCTCCCCGTTGATTTTCGATCCATCCCTTTCAACCTTACACATCTACCTACAGATTCGATGAAATCAACCACCCACATCGTTCATAATCGACTGTGTGTTTGCAACCCTCCTTGTGTCGTTGTAATCGACAAATGATTAGGGATTTCGGAGCTCACGGTATCTCGAATCACCTACCTATTCCAAGTCGTTTCATGTTACGATCTATAAGATGGTTAAGTAGCTTTTGTTGACCGATCATGACTTCTTAATTTTAGGGTTTTTCTGTTTTGGGTTTATGGATAAGCTAAGCCTGATTTTTGTGTCATAATGTTCACCAATAATGATATTGTTTGTTCAATTTCGATTTTGGACGCATGCGTTTTCAGTCGGGGTAGGATTTTGGACGCATGATGTTGAATAAGGTTACTTATTGATTTGGATGTCGATTTGTTCATATGTTTAGGGTTTTCGGTGTTGGGTTTTCGGATATGAGATACTCATATCATACGATGTTCACCGTCTCTAAGTTTAGGGTTTATATTTTGATTGTATCGATCATTTGCTCTTATCACCTAATGTCCAACTATCATTGAGGACATGTGCCCTGTAGGTATTTTGTTTATATGTTTGCTGCATTTGTATTATCACAGTCATAGCATATGATTTTACAGTATTAGCATGTAATTGATTATTAATTTCATTCACGCAGATTACAGGTTCATGCTGCTGTGAACTTAGAATGGCAAGTGTAATGGAGTTGAAAACACTATAAGTCATCTACACCTTTGACCAATACCTTTTACATTCACCAATTTGTAAATTTTTAGGATTTTTTATTTTATATTAAGCTATTACATCATAATAGGTAGTTAGTTGTGCCTAATGTATGTGTCTTGTTTACGTACTCAGATTACTCTACAGATCAAGCATACTGATTTCTTAACTCCCTAGATGTGCTTGTCCGACCTTCATTAGAGAGGTTTTGGAATCTGGCCTCCGTCTAGGCTTCGTTAAATTTTAGTATGATTGGTTTATAATCGTGTGCATGAGTTATTTTGTAGTGCTACCTAATATGTTGATTATATTATGACATTATAATTATCTTTTATAAATGTGTTGGAGCTGTTATGTTTAGTTTACAAGATTCATTTTACATCTGTTTAGTCACTTGGTTATTATAATTATATTTTGTAACTTGTATGTATTTGTAAATTGTTTTGAGTTAGACACTAAAAGCTGTGATACATGATAATAACATACGTATATCTGTTTAGTAAGTTTGTTATTAAATTAGGAATAACATTAGTCGTACATGCTAGGTACTTAAGTTGTCCTACATTTATTTTTAGAGAGTTCTATGTTTGTAGAGTGCATTTAAAACATTACATAAGTAAGTAACAACATACAATTTTTTGGTTTTATTTAGTTTACAAGAATCAGTATTTTGATGATCAAAAGTTAACAAGATAGATGATTTAAAAAGTGTAAATTTTGAAGGTTTGTTTGGAATATGTTTATAGTATCAACTAAATATGTTTTTCCCATAAAATAAAACAAACCTACCAATGGTTTAGTAGCAAAATATATAATTATTAAATAGAAATGTTATTAAGAACAATCAGCTTTTAAATTATCAAACCTAATCACCTTCATTACAATTGTTAAGTAACTTGGTCATTATAATTATGTTTTATAAACTTATATGTATTTGTAAACTGTTTTGTGTTGAACACTAATATCTATGATACATGATAATTACATGCATATATGTGTTTAGTAACTTCGTTATTAGATTAATAGTAACATTAGTCGTACGTGCTGTGTACTTAAGCTGCCATATATTATTATTTTGGGTGTTCTTTGTTTGAAGAGTACATGTTAATCATTACATAAGTATCTTACAACAAACAATATACATCTTCATATAAACACAAAACATAAAAATGAATATAACAAAATAATTATGTAATCAGGTTTTAGAAAATATACATACCTGTGTATATAAAACTCGAAACAAAAACAGTTGATCAACCAACCCAACTGAAGATGTAAAAATCAACTTATATTAGCATCAAGTAATGAAATTGCAAAGTGCTATTAAACAATTTTTGAATATGATTTTCAAATTCTAATATAACAGTATCAAATAATGTAGAAGTAAAGTACCTTTCACCAGCCGAAAATGACTAGTATGCACAGGGATATGCGATGAACATTAAACTCAGAGTTAAAATAGTTTATATAGATGTGAAACATCGAGCAGTCTCTATGTTTATGCAACAACCTATACATTAAACATTCCCTATAAAATTGCAAAAAATATAGAGCCATGCATTCATCTATAGAATAAAGTCATGAATGTTTATCTAAAACATTTGAAGTTTGATTTTTAAATAGCATAAACAGTTAAACCGGATCAATCTTAAATTTTTAAATGTGAGAGGTTTGATAACACCAAACGTAATAAATTTGACTTATTACATCGTAATAGGTAGTTAGTTGTGCCTAGTGTAGTTAGTTGTGCCTAGTGTATGTGTCATGTTTACGTATTCAGATTACTCTATAGATTAATCATACTGATTTCTTAACTCCCTAGATGTGCTTGTCCGACCTTCATTAGAGAGGTTTTGGAATCTGGCCTCCGTTTAGGCTTCGTTAAATTTTAGTATGATTGGTTTATAATCGTGTGCATGAGTTATTTTGTAGTGCTACCTAATATGTTGATTATATTATGAAATTATAATTATCTTTTAAATGTGTTGGAGTTGTTATGTTCAGTTTACAAGATTCATTTTACATATGTTTAGTCACTTGGTTATTATAATTAAATTTTGTAACTTGTATGTATTTGTAAATTGTTTTGAGTTGGACACTAAAAGCTGTGATACATGATAATAACATACGTATATTTGTTTAGTAAGTTTGTTATTAAATTAGAAGTAACATTAGTCGTACATGCTAGGTACTTAAGTTGTCCTACATTTAATTTTAGGGAGTTCTTTGTTTGTAGAGTGCATTAAAAACATTACATAAGTAAGTAACAACATAAAATTTTTTGGTTTTATTTAGTGTTGGATCTAATGAGGCTGGTGCAACCAAAACTACACTTAGATATATTTTGATGTGCTAAACAAATGGTCTTTTGAAGGAACAAACTACTTTTCCGATGCTAAGTCAAAGATCTTCCGAAGCTCAAGTATGAAGAACTTCGAAGGGAGAACTAAGTCTTCCGAGACTAAGTTCTTATTCTTCTGAAGTATGCAACTCAGAAGATTCAAAGAAAAAGTCTTTCTAAGAATAAAGACCTGAAGACTTGCAGACATTCGAAAGAAGTTGATTCTTCCAAAATATAAATAGCATCGGAAGAATTTATTCTTCCGAAGCCATTTAGTTTCGGAATAACTAACTATGAACTAGTAGACATAAGTATGGTCTGTCTGACAGTCCGCTGCCACTCTGACTGACTGCATGGCGCTTTCCTACGCCCATGTAGTTGACCTTATTTTAATCCACTGTTCTATCATTCTCAGCTTAGTACAGTTGCCATTCTTAGTTGGTAACAAAAGATATGCCATGGACATGTCATGACTATCTAATCTAAGATATTATTATTTTATCTTAGATACCTTACTTCTAAGCAATGTAGTATTTGTCTAGTTGTAAGTTCCAGCTGGTTTTCTAACTATAACCAACTGTAGATAGTAGTATATATAGTTTCTTCATGTAACTTGATAACTATGCTTGTAAGAGTCTTGTAATACTGAGTTGAGAAGTAATATATATAAGTATCTTGAAAACCACTCTTGTGTTCTATGCTTTCTCTTTGAACTTATTATATTACTTGTGAACTTGGTTAGGATTCCGCTTCATCAGCCCAAGTGACATTTAGTGAGTTTGTGTGATTATCTTGTGTTGTGAGACAAACACCGATCCTACAATTGGTATCATAGTTTTTTAGCTCTTGATTGTGAGATCTTACCATCCCAAATCACCCTTGTTTCTTTATACTCACTTACTTCACTCTAATGGCTCTCAACCAGAAGTCCTCTAAGTCTAAGATGGGAACTATGACCAAGGCTCCTACCATCACTACTGATGATTTTGAGACTTGGTGCATCCGTATTCAAGGCTTTATCAAGTACCAGGATAGCCGAATGTGGACGTCTGTTACCCATGGTCCATACAAGCCAAAAGTGGCATCTCCAACAGGAAATGGTGCGCCATGATTGAGAAGGCTATTAAAGACTACTCAGATGAAGATTATAAAAGAATAGACATTGACTCCAAAGCCATGACTATTTTGCTTACTGCTATACCAAACTCTATAATAGTAGGCTTTAAGCAATGTGAGTCTGCCAAAGAACTCTTTGAGGCTCTAAAGCTGATGTACTCTGGTTCTGCTGAATCCAAGAAGTCAAAGAAAGATGCACTAAAGCAGAAGTTTGAAAACTTCAGATACATTGTTGGTGAGACCTTGAGCCAACAATACTTCAGATACATGGACTTGATCACCTCTCTTCACTCTATGAGAGTGATTCTTGAGAAGATAGACATAGTAAGAAAATTCATGAGTGCACTGCCTCATGAGTGGACTTTCTATTGTGTGTCGATCAAAAGAACTGAGAATCTCAACACTCTCACCATGACTGAACTATATGGAATCCTTGATGGATACCGTATGGAGATGGAATCTTAGAAAAGCCATCAGATAACAGTATCACCAATTCTTCAATCAGCAATGCTCTACATGTTGCTAAAGGTTCAAGAACTCCCCAGCCCCAGTTGTACCTGAACTACCCCCAACAGTCATCCTCTTCTTCTGGGCCTTACATCATATTCCCTAAGACACCCAAGTCTCAACAAGCTCATCAAAATCCTTTCCAGGATAGCTATGCCTTTGTTTCAGGGAGTGAGCACTCTAGAGATTTTCAATTATGTTTTGATGATCTGGAGTGTTTCAGCCCAGATGATGTAGAATATATGGACATTATTCAACAGATGGCTCTCCTGACCTACAGAGCAAAGAAGTTATTCAAAAGAACTAGAAGGCAGTTCCCTTAGAACCCAACTAACAACAAATTTGGGTTTGACAAGACAAAGGCTAAGTGCTACAACTACAACCAGCTTGGTCACTTTGCAAGGGAATGCAAAGCTCCTAGTTCTAATCTTGGAGCAACTCAAGCCTCCCAACATCCCGCTACCCCTAAAATTGTAACCAAATCCACTAAGCAACAAACTGCAGCTGTTACTCAAGAAGTTGATTGGAGCTTCATGATGCAAGATTTCACTCCTGCTCAAGCTCTCATGGCAGGAACTAAAAACACTAAGGTATTTGAATATCTCTGTACTCCAGTCTGTATTGCTAAAGTTAAATTGTATCAGGATTATAACATGGAAATTAAATCTGATAGTGAGTCTTTAAATATACTAAAATCTAATTTTAAGAGAGCAGGTTCTGACTACAAACTCAAAATAAAAGAGTTAGAGAAAACTGTATCCTCTTTAAAACATGAGCATTCAAATTACAGGGCTCAAATAAAAGATTTAATCTCCAAGTTGACTGAGGCTCAAGCCCAGCTAGTGATGGCTGAGGTCAAAGCTAAGAAGTATGCCATTGAAGAGCATAACTTCAACACCATCATTATATCATCCTCCCACTCAAAGGTGTTTTATCAAAACAAAAATGGGTTGGGAACCAATGAAATTGCTCCACCATACTCCTTTGTGTCTATTAGACAGCCTAGATGTTGTGTACAGGAGCAAGAGGTTTCAATTGCTGACCCATTACCCAAAGTGCAGAAGAATGATGCAATAATAGAAACCACCACAGGGAAGGATAAGGTAGAAAACCTCATCCCCACAGCTGATGATCAACCCTTAACCACCAAAGCTAGAAGAAACAAAATCAGGGCAGTAAGAAAAACTGTCAAAAAGGTGGCTGAGTCAAAGTTAAAGATAGACCCAAAGCAAAAAGGTGTAGTCATATCAGCTGGATTTCAAGTGGTTGGAAATCCTGATTCAGAAAAGAAATATAGTACCAGCATTTCTGTTCTGAAGGATAAAAAAATGAAGGGGAAGGTTGAAAATGAAAAAAGAAGCTCGAGAAGCAACCATCAACCTGCCCCATCAAAATTAACATTGAATGCATAATCTGTGGCCTGCATAACCACATGGCTAAAGATTGTTACTACAATCCAGCAAGCACACATTATGCATCTAATGTTAAGAAAGAAGGAGTCAAGGAAGGTTTCACATTTGGACCGTACTATATGGTCCAAGTGTTAAGAAAAAAAAAGTTTGTTTCCAAAGCCAAATTGCTTTCGGAAGAAGCTCATTCCTCCGAAGGGAAACTGACTTTGGAAGACAAATAAAAGAACAAACAAAAGCTTCCTAAGTTTTCCCTTGAAGCTAGAGTGCCTTTGGAAGCAAGTACTTCCAAAAGCAAACTAGCTTCGGAAGGAAAACAAAGGAACAAAAGGAATTCTTTGAAACCTTCCAAAAGGAAGACTATTTCGGAAGAAAAAGTGGTGACAACTTCTTCCAAGAAGAAAGAAGACTTAGAAGCAAGTTATGCTGCACAAGCCTCTTCAGGCTCATCAAGCTTGATCAACCACAGGATGGAATGGAAGATCATAAAAGATGCTGCAGCCCAATCCTCTTCTTCACAAACCATAATTAAATCCCCATACATACAATTTGATTCAATTATATCATCTGAATTGGAAGGGCCCAAGACCAAAAAGACTTGGATTTCTAGTAGTAACTAATCATTTCACCTCATATGCAGGGACATCTACATAACAAAAATGAAAATATCCGGATTGTAGACAGTGGATGCTCCAGGCACATGATAGGGAACAAATCTCTCCTACAACAGTTTGAACACTTTGATGGAGGTCCTGTTCACTTTGGAGGTGAAGCTGGAGGATACATATCTGGTAGAGGTAGTGTGTCCAATGGTAAGTATAAATTTGACAAAGTAAACTTTGTCAAACAGCTTGAACACAATTTCCTTAGTGTTTCTCAATTCTGTGATCAAAAGCACCAAATGCTTTTCACAGAATATGAGTGCATTATACTCAAACCCAGGATGACAATTCCTCAGAAATTGGTGCTTCTTAGATCTCCTAGGAGAGGGGATATGTACAAGCTAGATATGAATAAAGCTTCTCCTTTGGGTGAAGTATCATGCTTTCTTTCCAAAGCAAATGATGATGAGTCAACTTTTTGGCATAAAAGAATGTGCCATGTTAATTTTAAAACTATGAATAAATTGGTTAAAAATAATTTGGTACATGGTGTGCCTAAAAAGTAATTTTTCTATTGAGACAACTGTGTTGCCTGCCTAAAAGGGAAGCAACACAAAGTTTCACATAAATCCAAAGAGGTTAACTCTATCACTACCCCATTACACTTATTGCACATGGATCTGTTTGGTCCTACAAGTATAATGAGCATTGGAAGGAAATCATATTGCCTTCAAAATTGAAAATTAGATAGATCACAAGATAAAAATAATTAGAAGTGATCAAGGGACTGAGTTTAAGAATCAAGTTCTTGACTCATTCTGTAACTCAAAAGGGATTGCTAGACAATATATTGCTCCTATAACTCCTTAACAGAATGGTGTTGCTAAGAGGAGGAACAAGACACTAATTGAGGCTGCTAGAACTATGTTAGCCGACTCAAAACTACCCTTAACCTTTTGGGGGTTCTGTAGTTAAGCCACATGGAAAAACCCCTTATGTTATGTGCAGAACAGGGTTCTTGTAGTTAAGCCACATGAAAAAACCCCTTATGAGCTATGGAACAAGAGGCAACCATTCATTGGCTTTCTTAGGTCCTTTGGCTGTAGATGTACCATCCTTAACACAAAAAACAATTTAGAAAAATTTGCTGAAAAGTCTGATGATGCTATCTTTCTTGGATATTACTCAACCTCTATTGCATATAGAGTGTATAATATCAAAAATCAACAATTTGAGTAATCATCCAACATTGTTGTCAATGAGCACACACCTTGTGTTAAGGGCAATGGTCCTAAATATATCTTCAATTTAGAATTGTTCCTAACTATTTTAAACCATCTTATGAGAATGTTTCAGTTGGAGCAGGAATTCAAGGTGACACCTACAAAGATCATATGTTTGAGTTACCAAGACCTATTCCAACTTCTCCAAGAAGAAATGAAGATCAAGGTCCTTCACTGAAAATCCTGAAAGCTTGAATATCTCAGGAAATAATGGAGTTTCAACAAGTTATCAGCCAACTGAGCCTCATAAATAAATATTTGACAACTCAAGTATTCAACACCAAGCTAATAAAGACAATGATCAGGAGGAACAGACAACTATTGATGCTGCTTCTTAGCAAAATACCATTGATGTTGTCACACATTCATTGAATCAATCCTCATTGAATGAATGTGAGACATCAGCTGGCGATGGTGTTCAAAATCCTGAGAAAAACTTTTCAAACTTGGATCCATCTATGCAACTAGATGTGATTCCTAGGCTTAGGATTCACAACACTCATCCAGCTAAGAACATCATTGGGGATGTCTCAAAAGGTGTGAAAATAAGAAGTCAGACCCACAATAGGAATGTCTGCTTGTACTCATGCTTTCTCTCTCAAATGGAACCAAAGAAGGTGAAAGAAGCCCTCAAAGACAACAAGTGGATAGACGCAATGCAAGAGGAATTGCTTCAATTCAAGAGGCAAAACGTATTGAACTTATGTCCATTACCACCTGGTCAGGTTCCTATTGACACTAAGTGGGTGTTCAGAAACAAAAAAGATGTAGAGGTTTGATCATCAAGAATAAAGCTAGACTTGTTGTTCAAGGATATACACAGGAGGAAGGTATAGATTATACAGATGTTTTTGCACCTATTGCAAGACTTGAGGCTGTGCGAATCTTTCTTGCTTTTACTGCATCCAAGAACTTCATAGTCTATCAACTTGATATGAATTGTACATTTCTATATAGGGATATTGACAGAGAAGTCTATGTGTGCTAGCCACCCGGATTTAAAGACCCATAACATCCCAACTATGTGTGCAAACTTAATAAAACTCTCTATTGGCTGCATTAGGCACCTAGGCTATGGTATTGGACACTTTCTCAGTCTCTTCTCAAGAATGGCTATACCAGAGGCATAATAGACAAAACCCTATTCATAAGGAAGTCTGGGAAGGATATGTTGCTTGTACAAGTCTATATTGATGACATTAAATTTGGTTCCTCAAATGACCAAATGTTCAAAGTCTTTGAAAGCATCATGAGGAAGAAGTTTGAAATGAGTTTCATGGGAAAGATGGATTTCTTCCTAGGAATTCAAGTGAAGCAGATGGAAGAAGGGTTCTTCATCAATCAATCTAAGTATGTCAAAGATATTTTAGAAAGATTTGAGATGACAAATTGTAAGCCAACCAAGACACCTATACCTAGAAATCACAATCTTAGTCCTGATTCTGAGAGGGAGGAAACTAATCAGCATCAGTACAGGGCAATTATTAGATCTTTGATGTATCTAACTGCAAGTAGACCTGATATCATGTAAGGCCCCATTCCCAGAAGCCTCACAGTTGGTCAATCACAGCTTAATTAAAATAAACACTTCATAATCCATTAATACTACGCAGCGGAATTAAACATCAAAAGCCATTTATTAATTTATAAACACTGTTGCTAAGTAATACAGGTTTGTTAATAGTTACAAAAGACCCTTAATTTGCATTACAAAACAACAATGTTAAAGATCATGAATGGATGTCAGCCAAATCCCGACGAGTAGCCTCCCCGTGTGCCATCCTCAGCAAATTACCTGCCAACTGAAAACGCATAAAAGTCAGCCTCGCTGAGTGAGTTCTAGTTTTAAAATCATAAAAATATCTTGATAGATTTGTATACAAAATACTTCTTAAAAGAAAATATCTTATCTTTCTTTCGGATGTGATCACACATCATACATACAAATCATAACCATTTACATCATCACAATTCTCTTTCTTGCTTAATTATTATTATCTTTCACTGTCGATATGAACCAACGTGCTATACCCCCATATAATGCGCATCAACCTGGTACTGGGCCTTGAAGTCTATAAATAGACTCCATCCGTGGTGCACATATGCTGACTCCAGTACCGGGGAAACAACAGTGGTCCCCTCAATCTTAAAGATTGACCCTGTGTACATCCATTGGGTTAGCTAAATCGTACACAGTTGAGCTAACGACAACATGGTCGTGCACCTCCTGTAAAATTTTACTTGCAAGTCTTTTCATTCTTTATGTTCCACTTTTCATTAATATTAATCTTTCACTTGATTAATAATAATACTTTATGATCATAGGAAATCCACATAAAGTCACATGATAATATCATAATAGGCACATAAGGACAGCCCACAACATGTATAAGATAATCAGGTACAAGCATCAAGTCAACCATGGTCAAACCCTAATTCTGATCTTCTAAAATTCCAAAAAATTCCTTAAGTCTTAAAGAAATGCGAATGAGCAAAACCAATGCGGGTGAACAAAACTAATGCGGGTGAACAAAAACTAATGCGGGTGAACAACTTGCAAATGCGGATAAACAACTTGCAAATGCGGATGAAAAACTCGCAAATGCGGATGAGCAACTTGCAAATGCAGATGAACACTTGCAAATGCGGATTAGCAACTTGCAAATGTGGATGAACACTTTGGTAATTATTCTGTCAAAAGAAATGCTAATGGACACTGTAGCAAATGCGCATATACAAAATAAATGCTGATGGACACTTAGGCTGAATTTAGGCAAATGCGGGTGAACACTTTAAATGTGGAGGAACACTGTAGCAAATGCCCATGAACAAATCACTTATGCAAATTTCACAGTTTAAATGCGGATGAACTATCTAACCTGCAATTTAGACTTGCGCTATAACCAGTTCCAAAACCTCATTCTCATACGTTCTTAACATAGATCTATCTTGCTAAACTCTTAGAAAAAGCTTACAACCTCATAAAACACAGAAATTCATACACATACATACACAGTTAACATTCACGATGGTTGTAAAACATTTGAAATGCATTTTCAGCCCCAAAGAAGTTTAAAAACATAGAATCGGGGTCCTAAAACTCACCTATAGCAGCAAACAAGTGAATCTCCTCCCAACTTGCATGCACAAGAGTTCAAACACCTAGAACAAGCCAAAACAAATACCCAAACACCAAGAACACATAGAAATCAGCTTCTAAGGTTGAAACCTCAAAGAAACCGAACCAGTTAATCACAAAAACCTACTAACCTTGAAGATTCTTCTTCTTCTTCTTCACAATTCGACCGAGAGAAAACACAAAACCTAGCTTTCTTTATTTCTTTCTTCTTCGGTAAGCAGCAGCAGGAAGAGCATGGGCGACCATGCTCTTTATACACCCACTATTTCAACTTTGGCCTATATAAAAATTCGGGTGTTACAAGTCTACCCCCCCTTAAAGAGGTTTCGTCCCCGAAACCTGTCATTCTTCAAATAACTGAGGGTAGTGCTACCTCATTTCTTCTTTGGTCTCCCACATAGACTCGGAACCCTTTTGATGTTTCCACTGTACCCACACAAGTGGAACCATTTTATTTCTCAACCTCTTCTCCTTTCGGTCGATGATTGCCACTGGTTGCTCCACATAATTGAGACGTTCATCCACTTCAATATCATCCAATGGTACAATCATATCTTTGTCAGCTAAGCATTTTCTTAGATGAGATACATGGAATATCGGGCGAATCCCACTTAACTCATCGGGCAATTCTAGACGGTAGGCCACATCTCCTACTCGTGCAACAATTCGGAAAGGCCCTATGTATCTTGGACTCAACTTTCCCCTCTTCCGGAATCGGATGATCCCTTTCCAAGGCGAGACCTTTAACATGACTTTATCACCCACGTTGAATTCGATCGGTCTACGCCTCTTGTCGGCATACGACTTCTGCCTATCTTTGGCTGCCTTCATAAAGGCTTTGATCTTTTCCAGCTTGTCAGTCATAGCGTCAATCACTTCGATGCTTCCCAATTCTTTCTGCATAATGTCTCCCCAACACACGGGCGTTCTACACCTTCTACCGTATAGCATCTCATATGGTGGCATACCAATGCTGGCATGATAACTGTTGTTGTACGAGAACTCTGCTAACGGTAAGTGATCATCCCAATTTCCCCCAAAGTCGATCACGCAAGAACGAAGCATATCTTCGAGCGTCTGAATCATCCGCTCGGACTGACCATCTGTCTGAGGATGGTAAGTCGTGCTAATGTGTAGCCTCGTCCCCATGGCATCATGAAATCTCTTCCAGAACTTTGACGTGAACCGGCTGTCACGATCCGACATGATAGACACCGGCACACCATGACGAGCTACAATCTCTTTGATGAACAAATCCGCCAGTCTCTCAGATGAATACGTCTCGCGGATTGGTAGGAAGTGAGCACTCTTTGTCAACCGATCAACTATCACCCAAATAGCATCGTACCCCCTTGCAGTACGGGGTAGCTTCGTGATAAAATCCATAGTGATGTGCTCCCACTTCCACTCGGGTATATCCAATAGTTGAAACTTCCCGTATGGTTTCTGATGTTCTGCCTTCACTTGCAAGCAAGTAAGGCACTTACTTACATACTCTGCCACATCACGTTTCATACCCGGCCACCAGTAGTCTTTCTTCATGTCGTGATACATCTTGGTAGCACCGGGATGAATGGAGCATCGAGTTTTATAAGCTTCGTCCATAATTCGCCCACGTAAATTCCCATATCGAGGAATCCACATCCGCCCAAAGCGGGTTTTAACACCGTAGGTATTCTCCCCTAATTCTGCAACTAGACCTCTCATTCGTTTGGAGTTGAGGCAATCTTCTTTTAACGCCTTATTTTGAAACTCTTTAACTTGCGTTATCACATCTGAGGTCATCACCAACTGATATGCCTTTACCCGAATCGATTCGGGTCTCTCCTTCAGGCTAAGGGCATCAGCCACTACGTTGGCCTTGCCCGGGTGGTAATGGATCTTGCAATCAAAGTCTTTGATCAACTCTAACCACCTTCTCTACCTCATGTTGAGATCTTTCTGCTCGAAGAAGTATTTCAAGCTCTTGTGATCCGTGAAGAATGTGCACTTGGTCCCGTATAAATAGTGCCTCTAAATCTTTAACGCAAAGACCACCGCAGCCAATTCTAAATCATGAGTGGGATAATTAACTTCGTGGGTCTTTAACTGTTGGGACGCTTAAGCTATCACTCGTCCACGTTGCATTAGCTCGCAACCTAGTCCCGAATAAGATGCATCTGAATACACCACTAAGTCTTCACTTCCTTCGGCAATGTCGAGACAGGAGCTTGAGTTAATCTTGCCTTTAACTCCTCAAAAGCATCCTCTTGTTCCCGACCCCACACGAACTTCACATCCTTGCGGGTCAACTTAGTCAAAGGTGAGGCTATCTTGGAAAAGTCTTGAATGAACCTTCGGTAATAACCCGCCAAACCCAAGAAACTGCGAATCTCGGATGGCGTCTTTGGTGACTTCCATTGCATCACTGCCTCAACCTTTGCTGGGTCCACCATAATTCCTTCGGTATTCACCACATGACCCAGAAATTGAACCTCGCGTAACCAGAAAGCACACTTAGAGAATTTAGCATATAACTTTTCTCTCCTAAGTGTCTTCAACACCTCACGTATGTGGTCGGCATGTTCTTTTCTCTTTGAATAAATCAAGATATCATCAATAAACACAATCACTAATTTATCCAACATTGGCCGGCACACTCGATTCATCAAATCCATAAAGGTAGCTGGCGCATTGGTTAAACCGAAAGACATAACGAGGAACTCGTAATGTCCATAACGTGTATGAAAAGCTGTCTTAGGAATGTCTTGCTCCTTCACCTTCAACTGATGATAACCCGATCGGAGATCTATTCGAGAAAACCAACTAGCACCTTGAAGCTGGTCAAACAGGTCATCAATCCTTGGTAGGGGGTATTTGTTCTTCACCGTCAACTTGTTTAATTCACGGTAGTCTATGCACATCCTCATACTACCATCTTTTTTCTTTACGAATAATACCGGAGCACCCCAAGGAGAGATACTCGGTCTAATAAACCCCTTGTCCATTAGTTCCTGTAGCTGATCCATCAATTCTTTCATCTCGGTCGGAGCTAACCGATACGGTGCTTTGGCAACGGTCTGCGCACCGGGGATCAGGTCGATCTGAAATTCTATCTCACGGTTCGGTGGTACATCTGGTAGATCTTCAGGAAACACATCCGGGAAATCATGTACCACTGGCACTTCTGATAATTGTGGTATCAACACGTCCACATCTTTCACGTATGCCAAGTAGGCACAACATCCACGCCTCATACACTTCTCTGCCACTGGGATCGAAATCAATTTCGGAACTGTAGTGACGCGATCACCATAAACTGTCACTGAACTCCCATCAGGTGCAACTAACCGAATCATCTTCTTCTGGCACATGATGTTTGCCTCATAGGCTGCTAACCAATCCATCCCCAGTACTACATCAAATCCACCTAGGGGCATCACATATAGCTTAGCAGATAACTTAGGGCCTTCTAGTTCTATGTCGCAGCTTTCCATAATATCAGAGATTCTGGTAGACTTACCAATAGCAGTTTCTACATCAAACGGATCATTGATGCTCCTACTACTAACAGGCAATTTAGCACATAAGACAGCAGATATGAAACTCCTACTAGCACCAGAATCAAATAATACAGAGGCACAAGTTTGGTTTACTAGGAACACACCTGACACGACGTCGGGGTCTACCCGGGCTTCCTCTCGGGTCATCGTGAAGGCTCTTGCACTTGCCCTCTGCCCTCCTTCTTCTGACCTCTTCTTCAACCCAGAACTTTCAGCCCTTGGCTTCTTGCAATCCTTGTTCATATGGCCGATTTCACCACAGTTAAAGCACCGTGGGGCTCCACACATCTTTGAAATGTGACCGAGCTTGCCATATTTGTAGCAGACATTCATTCCCAAGCGGCATTCCCCGTTATGTTCCTTCCCACACTTGTCACATCGCTTCAACCCCGAGCTTGCAGCAACAACCCGGCGGTCATCCATCCTCGGCCTCTTATTATTAGGGATGAAACCACCACGCCCGAATCTCTTCCCATTCTAGTTTCTGTCACCCCCACCAGTCCTATTCACCTCAACCATAGTTATCTCTCGTTCATCATACAGCCTTCCCGCCAAATCCACTGCTGACCTAAAAGTGCTCGGTCGAGCAGTGATCAAATGCCTGCGAATGTCAGCCGGCAACCCCAGAATATACCGCTTGATCTTCCTTGAAGCCGGTGTAACTTGTTCGGGCACCAGTCTCGCCATCTCTTTGAACTTGGTAGTGTATTGCTGGTGGGTCATGGTCCCCGCCTCCAGCTGTAGGAACTCTTTCTTGATATTGTCAAGGTCCCGATGAGGATAGAACTCCTCGATCACCAACTTCTTCAATTCCCCCCACTTCATTCTTCCGATGGCCCGATTACCCTCGGCATGGACAAGATTGTCCCACCAACACAGTGCAGTGTGAACGAAGGAGTGTGTGGCAAACTTCACTTTCTGGTCCTCCTGGCACTCACTGATTTCCAGCACTGCCTCCATTTCCCTTACCCAGTGGTGAGCAACCGCAGCATTACCATTTCCATCAAAAGTCGGGGGTTTACATCGCTAGAAAACCCTATAACTACATCCCTTCGCGGTTTCCCACACCACCACTTCTTCATCATCACTAGAGGCTCCCCCTCCAGCTTTTAGCTCCTCCTCCTCATCGTGATCCCTCACATTGCCTCTCCTACCAGCAGTTGTTCTCCTCTCCTCTTCCTTCTCCTTTCGTTCATCCTCCCTCACAGCTCGGATCACTTCAGTCACGACAGACGGTAGGATTGTCTGCATGACTTGGTGAACTTCCTCCACCACTGCCTCTTTCACCCGGGCCCTCAGGTTTGCACTCTCATCACCGCCCTCTGGGTGATGAAGATCAGGCTCAGTAGGAGCCATCTCTATAGTCTTGGTCTTGTTTCTTGTACTACGTGGTCTACCACGAGTGCCCCGCGTCCCACCATGAGAAGCTTTCGATGATCTTCCCCCAACCATCCTCTAGCCGCTATAAGATTCAAACACCAACACGGTCATTCAAGGTAATAGCTCAGTTAATGTTAACTATAGTAAGTCCCTAATTACAGTGGCCAGTTATGATTAGCCACTTACTTTACTCTCCATTCCCCGAGTATTTCCAATCCTGACAACATCAGTATTCAAATCTACTAAGAGCACATAAATCAAATAGCATGCGCACATAATACCGGTTATCATTATCAAAAGAAATACCTGATGGCACATAGCTACTCAGGCTGGCATCCCTCCATTCGATCCTATTTTCAGTTTAAGTTTAGGTTCTTTCTGAAAATATTTACCTATTTCTCTTAAACTTTGGCTCTGATACCAACTTGTAAGGCCCCGTTTCCGGAAGCCTCACAGTTGGTCAATCACAGCTTAATTAAAATAAACACTTCATAATCCATTAATACTACGCAGCGGAATTAAACATCAAAAGCCATTTATTAATTTATAAACACTGTTGCTAAGCAATACAGGTTTGTTAATAGTTACAAAAGACCCTTAATTTGCCTTATAAAACAACAATGTTATAGATCATGAATATATGTCAGCCAAATCCCGGCGAGTAGCCTCCCCGAGTGCCATCCTCAGCAAATTACCAGCCAACTGAAAATGCATAAAAGTCAGCCTCGCTGAGTGAGTTCTAGTTTTAAAATCATAAAAATATCTTGATAGATTTGTATACAAAATACTTCTTAAAAGAAAATATCTTATCTTTCTTTCGGATGTGATCACACATCATACATACAAATCATAACCATTTACATCATCACAATTCTCTTTCTTTCTTAATTATTATTATCTTTCACTATCGATATGGACCAACGTGCTATACCCCCATATAATGCGCATCAACTTGGTACTGGGCCTTGAAGTCTATAAATTGACTCCATCCGTAGTGCACATATGCTGACTCCAGTACCAGGGCAACAACAGTGGTCCCTTCAATTTTAAAGATTGACCTGTGTACATCCTTTGGGTTAGCTAAACCGTACACAGTTGAGCTAACGACAACATGATCGTGCACCTCCTGTAAAATTTTACTTGCAAGTCTTTTCATTCTTTATGTTCCACTTTTCGTTAATATTAATCTTTTACTTGATTAATAATAATACTTTATGATCATAGGAAATCCACATAAAGTCACATGATAATATCATAATAGGTACATAAGGACAACCCACAACATGCATAAGATAATTAGGTACAAGCATCAAGTCAACCATGGTCAAACCCTAATTCTGATCTTCTAAAATTCCAAAAACTTCCTTAAGTCTTAAAGAAATGCGGATTAGCAAAACCAATACGGGTGAACAAAACTAATGCGGGTGAACAAAAACTAATATGGGTGAACAATTTGCAAATGCGGATGAACAACTTGCAAATGCTCGAAAATGCGGATGAACACTTGCAAATGCGGATGAGCAACTTGCAAATGCGGATGAACACTTTGGTAATTATTCTGTCAAAAGAAATGCTGATGGACATTGTAGCAAATGCACATATACAAAAGAAATGCTGATGGACACTTAGGCTGAATTTAGGCAAATGCGGGTGAACACTTTAAATGCGGAGGAACACTGTAGCAAATGCTCATGAACAAATCACTTATGCAAATTTCACAGTTTAGATGCAGATGAACTATCTACCTGCAATTTAGACTTGCACTATAACCAGTTCCAAAACCTCATTCTCATATATTCTTAACATAGATCTATCATGGTAAACTCTTAGAACAAGCTTACAACCTCATAAAACACAGAAATTCATACACATACATACACAGTTAACATTCACGATTGTTGTAAAACATTTTAACTGCATTTTCAGCCCCAAAGAAGTTTAAAAACATAGAATCGGGGTCCTAGAACTCACCTGTAGCAGCAAACAAGTGATTCTCCTCCCAACTTGCGTGCACAAGAGTTCAAACACCTAGAACAAGCCAAAACAAACACCCAAACACCAAGAACACATAGAAATCAGCTTCTAAGGTTGAAACCTCAAAGAAACCGAACCAATTAATCATAAAAACCTACTAACCTTGAAGATTCTTCTTCTTCTTCACAATTTGACCGAGAGAAAACACAAAAACCCAGCTTTCTTTCTTTCTTTCTTCTTCGGTAAGCAGCAGCAGGAAGAGCATGGGCGACCATGCTCTTTACACACCCACTATTGACTTTGTACTATTTTACACTTTTCACCCTTCAACTTTGGCCTTTATAAAAATTCAGGTGTTACATATCATGTTTGCAACATGCATATATTTGTTTAGTAACTTCGTTATTAGATTAAGAGTAACATTAGTCGTACATGCTATGTACTTAAGCTGCCATATATTATTATTTTGGGTGTTCTTTGTTTGAAGAGTACATGTGAATCATCACATAAGTATCTTACAACGAACACTATACATCTTCATATAAACACAGAACATAAAAATGAATATAACAAAATAATTATGTAATCAGGTTTTAGAAAATATACATACCTGTGTATATAAAACTCGAAACAAAAACAATTGATCAACCAAACTAATTGAAGATGTAAAAATCAACTTATATTAGCATCAAGTAATGAAATTAAAAAGTGCTATTAAACAATTTCTGAATATGATTTCCAAATTCTAATATAACAGTATCAAATAATGTAGAAGTAAAGTACCTTTCGCCAGCCGGAATTGATTAGTATGCACAGGGATATGCGATGAACAATAAACTTAGAGTTAAAATAGTTTATATAGACGTGAAACATCGAGCAGTCCTTAGGTTTATGCAACAACTATACATTAAACATTCACTAATAAATTGCAAAAATAAAGCAATTCTGTTATGTATTGTGAATTAAAGTAGCAAAAATTACGGGAAAAAGATAATCTTTAAAAGTTTTTATATTTTTGTATAAATCTAAAACTGCACCTTTATATTTTTGTATTTTTTTATATATCTGTAACTGAACGTTAATATTTGGATATTTTTTTTACTCGCTTACGTTTGTTTTTATTTGTCAAGTTAAAATCAGTTGTTAGCAAATTCACGTTTTACAAGTGAAGAAGTATGTAAACACTTGGTTTTAAAAAAAATATGGATTATTTATACAAAGATGTACCCGATTTTTATTATTTTAGAGTTTTTTAATTTTTTTTTGCACTACAGCATAAAAGCATATTATGTTCTGTATTGTGAATTAAAGTAGCAGAAATTACGGGAAAAAAGGTAAATCTTTAAGAGTTTTTGTATTTTTATATAAATCTGTAACTGCACCTTAATATTAGGATTTTTATTTGTTTACCGGCTTACGTTTGTTTCCATTTGTCAGGCTAATATCAAGTTAGCAAGTTTAAGTTTTATAAGTGAAGAAGCATGTTATTTTTTTTTTTTTTTTGTAATCTAGACTGTTTAGTAAAAACTAAACATTCATGTTGATGTATTTGGTAGGTTTTTAGAGGGGATGAAGTAAGTTTCTATATTTTGTTTAAATAGTTCCATTTAAATTTGTATTTGTTAACTTAATTGTTTATATTAACGATACCAAATTTTTGTTTTAAATTATACAGCTAGTTTACCTAAAAAGGTATAGCTATGAAATATTTTGATGAGCATGTCTCCTTTTTATAAGCAAATTGTACAAACATGAAGAAAATAAACATGTTTAAAGATACAAATGTGTAAGAGTGCAGGACCGGGTAAGGGTACTTAACACTTTGTTTCACACTGAGGAGAGATCTTAGATCACTTAACAATTCAAATAGAGAACTGATAACTTAAACAAATGATACTAAGAACACAAGTAAGTTAAAGAGGCAGAACTAAGAACAACACAAGAACACAAGATTGGTTTTCAAGGATGTTGTATAATGATCTCAAGTTCTTTTACAAGTGTTACAAAGCACACATAAATTACAAGGACCTGAGACACTTTTATACTACAACCTACAACCGTCACTTACATGTAAAGACAGCTGGGATTTGACTAATCTAGACAACAAGATCAATCTAAAGTCAAAAGGCAGATTGCCTTTTGACTAGTAACTCTGACATGCCATAGCTCACTGACTTTTCCTAATAAAAAAAAGTCTACATGAATAAGTAAGGTAAGTTACAGACAAAGACCATTCTTACTTTTTGAAAAAGCATGGAAGTTTCACCAACTTATGTAAAGTAGGTGAACCATCAAAGCAGGCAGCGGAAAGTATGTCAGCTTTATCAAAATTTGATTCAGAGAAAGCATATTTTCTCTTTCCTCTAAAGAAATCAGTCTTCATGGCTTCGGAAGACTTTGTCTCTGAAGCTTTGGAAGATTTCATCTTTGGCTTCGAAAGATGCTGGTCTTTGGCTTCGGAAGATTTCACACTTAGAATAATTTTCTGTTTGAGTGTGAAACTTCTAAAGTAACTCCTTCTGAACTGTTAGCTTCGGAAGATCTTACACTTGGACATATTTGAGAGTGTAAGACTTCCAAAGTCAGTTCATCTTTGTTCCTTAGTGCATACATGGAAGACTTGGTTGTTCTGGCTTGTTGGTTGCATCAGCCTCATAATCTTCAGATGATCTTACAAACTCCCCCTAGGCTGATGCTACCAAAACAGAGAAGTTTTTCAGATTTTGATAGTCCACATTAGGATCTTTAGCATATCTTTCTTTATCATTAGGTCTGGATCCTTCAGACTAACATAGAACCTTCTCATGTCAAAGAGATCATACAGAGGAAGATTGAGCATGTCTTCTGAGGAATAGCATGCATGCCTTCCTGATCTCTAATGACATACCATATGTCTTGATCTTCATCATAAGACCATGACATAATTTGTCTTCCAACAGCAAGAGGCTCTACTATGATTGGAGTTTGTTGAGAGACCTCTTCATGCACTCCCTCAGGATGCTCTGACTCATCCTGAAGTTGGGAGATGGATGCCTTTCTTCTCTTCTTCCTTGAGGATGATCTTCTAGCCATCCTTTTTCTTCTCCCTGATGATTTTAACTGAGGGGACTGGTCTTGAGTACCAGGTTTTCAGTTGAGTCCCCCTCAGTTGGGATATCCTCTCTCACAGGTTCAGAAGGAGAGAGAAAAGGACCCTGTTGTGGATCAGAAGATGAAGTTGGCTGAGATGCAGCTCCAGGTTCAGGTTGTGTTGTCTCAGTGGGTTCAACCTTCACCTTAACTTCAGGTTGAGCTAGACTTCGTAGAGAATGCAAGTCCACCAGCTCTCCCTTCTTTATCTTCTGCTTGATTACCCTGATATGCTCATCCATTGTGGATAGAGACATAGGGCCAAGCCTCCTTTTGGAGAATCCATACAGCTTCAAGAAGCTCATCATCCTTTGTCTGTCAGCAGACTTCTTTTGGCTTTTGTGGATGATGGCCCTTGACTTTGCAGCTTCTTCCCTTAATCTTTTTTTTTCAGCTTGTTTTTCTCTTTTAGCTTTTTCTTCCATCTGCTTATTGTATTCAAAAATATGTACTCAGATGGTAAGGGAAGAAGTGCATCTGCCTGATAGAGACCTGTGGCACTCAAGTAGCTGATCATCTTTAGTCTTTCTTCTTCAGTTGCTACCTGAGGTGGTTTAGTGGCCACAGTCTCTGGCTCAGGACTTTTTTGAACTGGGGAGAGGACAGGAATATTCTTGTAGAGTCTTTTCAGCCTCATTTCTTTTTTGTGCTTGAGGAGCCAGCTTCCTCTCCTTTGACAGCTCTGTGTTAGCCAGTTCATTCAGCTCATCTAAGGGGAGAGAGATGAGTTCATCAATATTATAGTTTCTAGTTCCCAGGTAGTTTAGCCTGGCTGCCCTTAACTCATCTTCCTGGTGTTTAGACTGGGGGCAGCCCTGATTGCATCTTCCATAAACTCCTGGGGAACCACTTGAACTCTCTCCCCTCAGCTTCCTCTTCCTCTCTCTCTTCTCCTCCTCAATCTCCTCAGGAGTCATTTTCCTTTTGCATTTGTCAACCACAGGCTTTGGTGACTCAGGCTGGAGAGAGCTTTGGCCTTCATTGCTTGGTTCAGCTGTCAAGCTCTGGCCAGAGAGAGGTTGTGAAACACCATCACCAGCTGGTGTTTCACTGAGGGTAATGGGTGCAGAGGGAGATCCTGTCTCAAGGTTCACAGGTTCAACCTCTGGGCCTTCAGTCAAGGTTTTCCCTTCGAAGCTAATCTCCGGTCTACCTCAACATTCAGTTGACCAAAGATCTCACCTGCTAGCCTCTATCTATATAATTTTCATCTCAATTTAAACTCCTCTAACACCCTGTCTTGGATTCTTTCTGCCAATCTTGCTGCTTGTCTGTTATTGCTTGGGTTGACAAGTGGCAGATCTACTAAGTTGATGCTTTCATAGAAACTCAGGTGTGAAATGTTGAGAACTTCTAGTTGACCCTGAGCTCTAGAGATCACAAGAGCTCTTCTATTACTATCATACCCCCAACCCCAGATTGGGTTCTCAGAAGGGGCAGACATTGCTCTTGGTATTTTCTCCTCAAACAGTTATTGAATGAGCAAATGTAGATCACTGTCTAGAGGAGGTTGCTGAGTATGAACATCTGCAAAAGAGGATGGTGATTCCTTTATATCCATACTATGGGAAGAACTCCCAGGTTCTGTGATTGTCAGAATTTTCTCCCCCTTTTTGGTAGTATCACCCTCTTGCATAGGTGAGCTGAGAGATTGATCCATGACATCCACAGGTTCTTGTGGACCTGGATGAGTTGTCCTCATGTGTCTCTCAGCTAACTTGCCCTTGAGATCGGTGATCTCAAGTTGCTGGTCATTGACCCTCTTCTGTAAGATAGTTACCTGAGATTCCAGGTGAGCTATCTTTGAAAAAAAATAGGTGCAAAGATGTGACAGTTTGTGCACCTTTTGTTTTAGACTCCCCTCATCTTTAGATGAAGAATCATTGGGGGATGAGAGAATTGGACCTAAGTCTCTTCCTCACCACCAACATGGTTTCTTGGCTGCTGAATTTCCCCTGCCCAATGACAACTTCCAAGAAGTGTCAAGAGGCTGGGTTGCCATGGTAGAGGTCCTAGTGATGTTATCACTTGCAAAAGTGATAGCCTCTGCCATATGGATTTCCTGAATAAGTTCAGGACGATCCACCTCAGTAGGGAGTTGCTGATGTGGGCTAGAGATGGGGGAAGCAGGAGTACTCATCTCTCCTTGAGTGTGGGAAGAGAGGAGAGACTCATGGTACTCACTGAAGCCCAAATCTTCATCAGAATAGAAGTCAAGGCTGGGAATGGGGCAGTTTAGATCAAGAGGTTGGGGATGGTAGCTTTCCCCAGAAGGTTGATCACTAGAGTATTGAGACTCAGAGTGATGGCTTAAGGCTGTTTGTGGGGTTGTGAGCTCATCAGGCTGAGCATGAGGAACCTCAGCACTGAGTGATGGAAAGATGGGAGTGGTTTGCTCCTCAGGGGAAGTGGGAGCTCGAGATTCCACTTCCTCCTGTATGGGTTCTGATATGGGGGCCTGCACATGCTTAGTAGCAAGTGCAGGGGTTCGTTGGGATTTTCTTTTATAGGTGATGGTGATGGTAGGCTGTGTTTGAGGTGGTTAAGAGATGGAGGGTGTTGGTTCAACACTAGCTGGTACTGCTAGGTTTTCACCCTGAGCAATGAGCTCAAACATTTTTGGGACAAGGATTGTTTCTACCCCAGAGAAGCCAACAGTTGGCTTTTTCAAGATTTTGAAGATGTTAGGTCTCATTTATCCTATTTTATGAATATTACCTGTTCCCCTCAACTGTGGTCCCAACTCACAGTTGAGAATATGTTGAACATACCTAGGGAACATGTAATACTCTAAGGAGTCCAAGTTTGCAAGTAAATTAGTATATACAAACTGAGAGTACCTGAACATGACCCCTTGTACCATCCCATGGACTATAAAGGAGAGGTCTTCTGGAACTTGATCCCATCCTCCATGCTTATTAGAAAGACTGAGAATGACGACATGGAGGAGGTATTTCCATTGAGATGAGACCTTCCCCTTCCTGAAGGTTTTGACTGAGAAGTCACCTTCATAGTCCATCTGCTAAAAGGAGTGGTTGACAGAAGATTTGGGAAAGGACAGCTCACCTACTTTATCGTCCAGCTGCAAATGGGTGTTTATGATGGCCGGAGTGATGAAAACTGTCCTCCCTGCACTGTAGCAGCCAATGCCTTCTCCCCATCCATAGTGACCTCTTGACATGTCCTCCAAAACTCAAGCAACTGATCCTCATAGAGAGAGGATCAATTGTAAGGGAGGTGAAGTAGTGAGACGAAGAAAGGTACTAACACACATCTGAGAAGCTTGGATCCTGCTCAGAGTGTAACAGGGCAATCTGATTGTGTTGCCTGTGTAGGTGCATGGAAAAATCAGGTCGTTGTGACCATCAATGTTGGCCATTTGAGGAAGCTTTACAGTGAAGAAAGAAGAAGAAGATGAAATTTGGTGGTAAATTTAGGATAAGGATCAGTGAGAGTAGAGAGACGAAATAGAATCGTTTGGAAGATATATGTTGTGGATTTGAGACAAAGTTATGAAAAAAAGATAAACTTTGAAATCCGCAAGTGGGTCCTACTTCTGAAAAAGGCGCCCAAAAAGTTAGTTTTCTTGGAAGTTGTAAAACTTCCGTAGACAATTTTGGCTTCCGAAGGCAGTTTTTGCTTCGGAAGATATTTCAAAGAATTTTGAAAATTTGGCTTCGGAAGAAGTGAATAAGTCTTCCGAGACTTAGTTGCTTTCGGAAGATATTTGTTCTTTGAATGCATTAAGTGCTTATATACAAATTTAAGCTTCGGAAGATACTCCAAGAATTTCTTCCGAAGGTAAATCTTAGATAAGCTGTTAAATGATTTAAAGACATAAATTTCTTTCGAAGGCAATTTGAGTTCTTCCGAAAGTAATTTTTCACAAATCTAAGGAATATCAGTTAAAAGTTAGTTTTCTTCCAAAGAGAACTGGGCTTATGAGATGATCTAATAGACAACTTAGGACACACAATTTTAGGAAATAAAGTTGATTAAGTTATTAAAGAAAATCTATTCAAAGTTTATCATCCCAATAGCTTATACAAGATATTTAAATCTCTGTTCATCAAATGCATTTGTGAACAGATCAGCATATTGTTCATTTGTGTTAACTTTGATTAGTTTGATCAATCCCTTTTCAAATTTATCCCTAATCAGATTATACCTGATGTTGATGTGTTTGGTCCTTGAGTGTTGCACAGGATTATCTGTAATAGAGATGGCACTGTTGTTGTCTATGTGGATGGGAGTCTCCTTGAAGTTGAACCCATAGTCTAGCATCTGATTCTGAATCCAAAGCACTTGAGCATAGCAGCTTGCAGTAGCAATATATTCAGCTTCAGCAGTTGATACAGACACACAGGATTGCTTCTTGCATTGCCAAGAGACTATCCTTCCACCAAGGAATTGATATACCCCAGATGTGGACTTTACAGTCATGTTGCAGCCACCATAATCACTATCTGTATAAGCATACAGATTAAAGTCTGAATTCTTTGGATACCAAAGGCCTAGATTTGGAGCACCTTTGAGGTATTTGAGAATCCTTTTGATAGTGATTAGGTGTGACATCTTGGGTTTGGCTTGATATCTTGCACATATACATGTGGCAAAAATAATATCAGGATTGCTAGCAGTAAGGTACATAAGTGACCCAATCATAGCCTTATAGAGATGTTCATCAACACACTCCCCCTCAAGATCAGGACCAAGGGAGTGGTTTCTGGCTATGGGTGTCTTTGCAACCTTACAATCAGTCATCTTGAATCTTGTAAGTATGTCTTGTACATACTTTGACTGAATGAAGATGTCATCTTCAACCTGCTTCACTTGAATTCCTAGAAAGAAACTGAGTTCCCCCATGGCACTCATTTCAAATCTATTCTTCATCAGCATCTCAAAGTCTTTGCAGAGCTTTGGATTAGTTGAACCAAAGATGATGTCATCTACATATATTTGAACTAGCAGTGTGTCATTCCCTGTTTCTTTGATGAAGAGAGTCCCATCAATAGTACCTCTTTTGTATCCATGATGACAGATGTATGTTGATAGTGTCTCATACCACTTTCTTGGAGCTTGATGAGCCATATAGAGCTTTATCAAGCTTGTAGACTAATCAGGATGATCTGGGTCTGCAAAGCTAGGTGGTTGTTTGATATAAACTTCTTCATCAATCACCCCATAGAGAAAGTACATTTCACATCAAGCTGGTAGACCTTGAAATCCTTAGATGCAGCATAAGCCAGGAATATTCTTACAGCTTAAAGTCTTGCAACTGGAGCAAAGACATCAGTGTAATCAATCCCTTCTTCTTGAGTGTATCCTTGGACAACCAGTCTAGCCTTGTTCTTGATGATAATTCCTCTATCATCCTTCTTGTTCCTGAATACCTATTTGGTACCTATGATAGTCTTCCCTTGAGGAAGATGGCATACGTTCCACACCTTCTGTCTTCTGATTTGAAGCAGCTCATCTTGCATAGCTTCAATCCAGCTTCCATCCTTTAAAGCCTCATCAACTTTCTTCGGCTCTATCTGAGATAAGAAACAAGAATGTAGACAAACATGGCTGTCATGAGTTTGTCCTCTTGTTCTTACCCCTGAGTCAACATTTCTAATGATGTTTGTGATGGGATATGACTTGTGGATCCGAAGTTGAGGGATCACAGCAAGTTGGTTGGACAGATCTAAATTACAGAAATTCTGATCTGGCAATGAGGTGTCTCCCACCACATCAGCACACTTATCAAGAGAAACTTGATCCAATTAGTGTGTGACATCATTCATGTTGTCTTTAATGGAGTGGTTATCAGCATCAAGAAATTCTTGATCACTGTCACCACCTCCAGTTCCTCCTGCATTAGAGGTTCCTTCTCCTGAATTCTAA
>CM046434.1:43491825-43661471 GCA_025506505.1 Flaveria sonorensis
TGACGGATAAGGGAGGACATTGTGCAGGGCGATGCCGGTTGGATTAATGGTTCACCTTTGAGGGTACACGGTGTACCGCCTTTTGTGAATGATGGAGAAGGGGTTAATTGCTTCGGTTTGAAGGTGGAGAGTGTTGGATTATGTACGGGTTCGGTTACGTCACGTTGTCAACCGAGCTATGACCCGTAAGAGTTACACCTTGGGCAACGAATATTAAGTCCACTTACTTTATTTAACTGGCGTTTACGAACTATATCGGGTTTAAATTATTTATAAAAGTTATAAATTATTTATAAACGTTTAAACGTTAAACGTTATTATTTTGGATCTCCGTTATTATGTGGGTTAATATTGAACTAACCGGGCCTGAAGCCCGCGAGTAGTTTAATATTAATTAAATGTTTAATTAGGTTTAAAAATCTAATTTTATATATATATATACAAGTTGATCATCGTAAAAGAAAAAAGAAAAAAAAACGGCAGCACCTTCTTGTTTTGGTCAAAAGTGGTGGCCGCAATTTCTTTTGGCAAAAGATCCATCGAAAGCAACATTGAACAATTGTTTTTCAATTGTTTTGCATTCCCGTTCGGTTCGTTCAAACTAGCATTTAATTCGTTGTCCTTCGGTGTCTCAAACGGCTAGTTATTAACCACAAAGGTATTATTATCTCATCAGTAGGTTAATAACATTCCGTATTTATATTGTTTGTAACCCAGATCCTGTCGGGTTCACTTTTGGTATTTTCTTTATTACTCCGCTACATTATATATTATTAATATGATTAATAATTTCTTCAAAATCGTTTTGATAAAATATACCTAACCTTGATACCACTGAACCCAACAGTGGTATCAGAGCCACACTTACAACATGCAAATCAGATCCGGTCTGTTAACCGGTTATAGATCACAAACTTTAAAATTATTTAAAGTTTCTGATTTATTATTGAGGACAATTATATATTTTGGTTATATATTTATTAACCAAAAGATTATTTGCCCGTTTTATTTTAATTGTGTTTTAATATGTAAATATGGTTAGACCATGTGGTTGACTGGTTGTGATGTGATTTGTTTTTGTTAAAGTTTTTGGTTTTATGGTTTTGGCCCATTTGATGGCTCAAAGTTGTAATAGATTAGGGTTTTCTTTTATTTTGTATTTCTTTTGTAAATATTGTAATATTTGAAGACCCGAAGCCAAACTGGAGACAAGACGAATCAAGGAGTCAGTGAGAGCCCATCGAGACAACTAGATGCACTTAGGTCCATCCATATGGTTGTTTTGTGTTTTGACCCCGTAACCTGGTTTGATCAAGCTAATTAGCTCTAGCGAGATCAAACAATTATAGCCATTAGATTTACATATTACTTTGTTATTATGGTTGCTTTATTTTATAATTGTTATAACATCCAACCTAATATCAAACTAATTAAAAATATTTTTTTTACAATCAAAATAAATAACAAGTTTTAAACTTATTTTTACAACTTGTTAAATATAAAACAAATTGTTTGTTTTAAAAATGGATAACCGGATAAGTGTTTTCAAATTCAAAAATTAATTTGAATTTCAAAACTTAAAACTTGATAATTTTAAATTAAAAATTAATTATCTATTTAAAAGGATAACTAGATAAGTTTTCAAATTTAAAATTAGTTTAAATTTCAAAACTTAAAACTTAATAATTAAAATTATCAACTTAAAATCGGTTGTCTATCTCGCGATAAACCTAGCTTTAATAGGGTATTAAAATTTGGTGTCCCGAGAGACGAAAGGGTTCGTCATTTATTATCACGAATTGAATATTGTAAAACTGGCTTTTACAACGCACGTATGACTTAATTATACGTTGTGTTTGATACTATTCGGTAAACACTAAAATTGAATCCCATAAATAAAATTAGTAGTCTATGCCACCCTATTATAAAAAACACTTGGAACATTGAGCGAGACATCAGTGTTTGGAGCCACAACACCGCACTTGATATGTAGTTTATTCTTACAAGGTGCAAGGGTTTCGTTGACACATCCGGCCCTTCCACATGTACCTATTTTAGGATGACTATTACTTTTCTCTCTTGTTACGTGTCACAGCTGTCTAGAGAGAAAAGTGGGCATAGATGAGGCTAAACGTATCAATGCATTGACAAATGTTGTCGTTGCGGCCTCATACCCGAGAGTTGTGCAATTTTCACAATTGATAAGTGTTGTCAGTCTGCCTAGTCACTTACTAATGTTGCGTGCCCCAGCTGCCTTTAGTAACTGACCAAGCCAGATTCTCATTCCTTATTTGAAATTACTATAAATGGGTCATTAATTAAAATAAGGAAATAATACATCGAAAATACTAATTAATTTATTTTTGCTTATTTAAACAGATGTCTTCAAAAACTAATAACTCCTTCATTCTCAAGTCTATTCTTGAGAAAGAGAAACTAGACAACACCAACTTTCTCACATGGCACCGCAATCTGAGAATTGTTCTCGAGATGGCGAAAAAACTCTATGTTTTAGATAGCGCTGTTCCCAACGAGCCTGAAAACAATACGGCCGCTACCCGTAAAACTTGGGAAAAATTTAAGGAGGATGCTGATGAGGTAGCCTGTCTTATGCTAGCCACCATGTCCCCTGATCTTCAGAAGAACATGGAGGACATGGCTGCATTTGACATGATTGAGCAACTTAAGGGCATGTTTCAGAAACAGTCTCGACAAGAGCGCTATGATACCATGAAGCAGCTTATATCCTGCAAAATGCAAGAAGGCTCGCCTGTTAGTGCCCATGTGTTCAAAATGAAAGGGTACATCAACTAAATGGCCAAACTTGGTTATCCTATGCAGGATGAAATAGCAAAAGACTTCATCTTGAACTCCTTGCCTAGTTCTTACGACCAGTTCGTAATAAACTTTAATATGAATGCATGGGTTAAGAGTGTAGCTGAACTACACGGTATGCTCAAAACTGTTGAGAAAAACATATCAGGTAAAGCCAGTCAAATGTTGATGGTTCGATCTACCGGTGTTAGAAAGCCAAACCCCAAGAAGAAAGCTTATAACAATAAGGGAAAAGATAAAGTTGTTGCTGCCAAGTCTGCCACCAATAACAAACAGCTGGCTAAAAACAAAGTATTACCCCCCCCTGAGGAGCAACACTGTTTTGAATGCAATAAGATGGGGCACTAGAGACGTAACTATCCTAACTATCTAGCTAAGCTGAAGGCAAAGAAGGCCAATGGTGAAGGCTCTTCTTCAGGTATTCTGATTTATGTTATTGAACTTTTCATTGTTTCTAGCAACACATGGGTATTTGATACTGGATGTGGTTACCATATCATTAATATCTTGCAGGAGCCTGAAAAGTGGAAGAAACTGAAACAAGGAGACATGGAGCTCATCGTTGGCGATGGGAAAAGAGTACCGGTTCTTGCAACATGAACATATTATCTTTCTTGTCCATCTGGCCTTGTAATTACTTTAGATAATTGTCTGTTTGCTCCTGGTTTAACCAGAAACATTATTTCACTTTCTTTATTGTTTGAACAAGGATTCAAGTACGTTTTTAATGATGCTTTTATTTCTGCCTACTTGAATGATGTCTTTTATTTTGAGGCTAAACCTCGAAGTGGTATTTATGAGATTGATATTCAAACAAACAATAACATATATAATCTTACTAAACGTATCAAATCTAGAATTAACGATACGTTTCTATGGCATTGTAGACTTGGCCACATAAGCAAGACTCGTGTGAAAAGGCTTTAGTCCGAAGGGATTCTTCAATCCACAGGACATGAATCTTTTGATGAATGCAAATCTTGCTTAGCTGGCAAACTCACAAAGGATCCTTTCACCCATGTTGGTGAATGGGACAAGGATCTGTTAGCACTTATACATTCTGATGTATGTGGTCCTTTCAGAACCATGTCTAGAAATCATGAAAGATACTTCGTTACATTTATTGACAATAATAGTCGATAAGCCTATGTATACCTTATGAAGCATAGACATGAAACCTTTGAAAAGTTTAAAGAGTTTCAGAACGAGGTAGAAAACCAACTTGATAAAACTATCAAGGTACTTCGATTAGATCGAGGTGGAGAATACCTAAGATAAGAGTTCACTAATCATCTAAAGGAACATGGAATTGTTTCACAGTTCACTCCACCCGGCATACCCCAACTTAATGGCGTAAGTGAGAGGAGAAATCGAACCCTACTTAACATGGTTCAATCGATGATGTGTAGAACTAATTTACCTCACTCCTTTTGGAGTTATGCTCTTATGACCGCCACCTGCCTTGTCAATCTGGCACCGACTAAGAAGGTAGACAAAACTCCATATGAGATATGGCACGGGTCTAAACCTAATTTGTCTTACCTTAAAGTATGGGGATGTGATGCTTATGTCACCGGCGAGTCTGATGACAAGCTAGATCCTCGAGGCAAAAAAGTTATTTTCGTCGGGTACTATAACAGAAGTGGATACTACTTTTACCATCCTGATGCAAATATGATTTCCATCAAAAGGAAGGCACATTTCCTCGAGAAAGAGTTTCTTGATCGAGGAACTGGAAGTAATATTATGGACCTTGAAGAAATTCGAGAACCATAAACAAACACTGATGTAGTCTGTGCATCTGAACAACAAGAAATTATTGTTGATTCAGACATAAACGCAAGCGTTCACAAAAGTAGCAGAACTCGCAATGAACCTGACAGATATCTTTGGAATCTAGATGGTCCTGAGGTTTTGGTAGTAGCTGATTCTGGTAATGAACGTACTAACTACAAATCTGCTATCTCAGATCCAGAATCTGTGAAATGGCTAGATGCCATGAACGTCGAGATGCAATCCATGCGAGACAATCAAGTCTGGGACTTGGTTGAGCTACCCCCCGGTTCACGGGCAGTAGGGAGCAAGTGGTGTTTCAAGAGAAAAACCAACATGCATGGAAATGTACACACCTATAAAGCACGGCTTGTTGCAAAAGGTTTCACTCAAACTCAAGGTGTTGACTATGATGAAACTTTCTCACCCGTTGCTATGATCAAATCGATCAGGATATTGCTTGCCATAGCAGTGTACTATGATTATGAGATATCGTAAATGGATGTCAAAACCACTTTTCTAAATGGACATCTCTCTAAAGATGTTTATATGGTTCAGCCTGATGGTTTTTGTTGATCCATAATATCCAAATAAGGTGTGCAAACTGAATAAGTCTATTGATGGACTTAAACAGGCATCTCGTAGCTGGAATCTTCATTTTGATCAGAGAATCGTGGAATTCGTTTTTGTCAAAAGTGAAGATGAGCCTTGTGTTTATAGGAAGACTAGTGGAAGCACTATAGCATTCCTCATATTGTATGTGGATGATATATTGATCATTGGAAACAATATCCCAATGCTTAACAAAGTTAAAAATTGGTTGGGAGCTTGTTTTGCAATGAAAGATCTTGGAGAAGCTGCTTACATTCTAGGAATAAAGATCTATAGGGATAGATCTAAGCGGCTTCTACGGCTTAGTCAAAGCACATACATAGACAAAATGATGACACACTTTAAGATGAAAAACTCCAAGAAAGGAGGTGTTCCGATGACTAAAGGTACCGTGTTAAACAAATCTCAATCTCCTTTAACGGACATTGATATTAAGCAAATGGAAAAGGTTCCATATGCTTCATCGATTGGTTCCATCATGTATGCTATGTTGTGCAATAGACCTGACGTCTTGTATGCTTTAAGCATTACTAGCCGTTATCAGCAGAACCCTGGCTTTGCCCATTGGACTGTAGTTAAGAATATTCTAAAGTATTTGAGAAGGACTAAAGACATGTTTTTAATATTTGGAAGAGTTGAAGAACAGCTCATTGTAAGATGTTACACTGATGCTAGTTTTCAAACTGACCGAGATGACTCTCGCTCACAATCTGGTTTTGTATTCACACTCAATGGTGGAGCTATCTCTTGGAAAAGTTCCAAGCAAAGTGTGGTGGTTCCAAGTATTCAGCACCCAATCAAGATATTCTGTGATAACACGGGTGCCATTGCTCAAGCCAAAGAGCCCAGATCTCATCACAAGGCCAAGCATATTCAGAGGAAGTTTCACTATATACGGGACTAGTGAAACAGGGAGACATCGTGATAAGCAAAATAGACACAGATCAAAACCTAGCAAACCCGTTTACTAAGCCCATGACTCAGGACAAACATGATCAGCATAGGGATGCGATCGGGCTTAGATTAGCTAGTGATATGTTTTGATTTAGTATTTGGATGTACGAACGTTTAACAGTTATACCTTTTAATTCATTTTCATTTACTAATTTAAGTGCAATTATGAATCTTATAACTGTGTTTGATTTTAATACGTTTAATCCATGAATATTGTATTCTAAATTATCCATAGTCGGTCAGACTTGTGGGAACAATTCTGAATTAAGACTATGCTGAATTTAGACTCAAGGAGTTGACTTCTAAATTCACATACCTCATTATGAATGACGTTGGATGTAACTCGCCACAAACCATCTTTATTATAAGATGCTTTGATACTGGTATACTCATTTAGTATCCTCTGACCTGAGACGCATACTAGAACTTCCGTTTACCAGGGGTTATTCTTTGATCACTGTCAACCACTGTCGCGTAACTGCCGGTCATAAAGGCTTTGATTGGGAATAATTCTGAAGTTCAGTGGGAGTTGTATATAGTCAATAAGGGATTCTGTACTCTTACATTATATGTAACAGTTAGATGTTGTGGCGCCCTCGTTGATTCAAACTGGTGAAGTATGAGGCATCACCCAAACTGACTTTGTGTTTGATTGGACCATTTTGAATCTGGATCGAGAACAATAATGATTGAGCTCCATATGAGAATTAATCTCAATGACTCAATTGATGTCTTTTACAGAAAGGATAAATGACTATGATTACCATAAGTCTATTGTCTTGTTGTAGTAAAATGTTACTAGATCAAGATGTTTTGGTTAATGACTTTAGAATGTCATACCTTTTTGGGGGTAACCATGTGCAGCTATAGCGCCGCTGACTGTCTACGTGGAATTTAACCGAATGCCGTCCAAGAGGGAGCTTGTTGGATTATGTACGGGTTCGGTTACGACACATTGCCAACCAAGCTATGACCCGTAAGAGTTACACATTGGGCAACGAATATTAAGTCCACTTATTTTATTTAACTGGCGCTTACGAACTATATCGGGTTTAAATGATTTATAAAAGTTATAAATTATTTATAAACGTTTAAGTGGTAAACGTTATTATTTTGGATCTCCGTTATTATGTGAGTTAATATTAAACTAATCGGGCCTGGGGCCCGCTTGTAGTTTAATATTAATTAAATGTTTAATTAGGTTTAAAAATCTAATTTTATATATATATATATATATATATATATATATATATATATATATATATATATATATACAAGTTGATCAGCGTAAAAAAAAAAAAAAAAAAAAACCGACAGCACCTTCTTGTTTTGGTCAAAAGTGGTGGCCGCAATTTCTGTTGGCAAAATATCCATCGAAAGCAACATTGAAAAGTTGTTTTTCAATTGTTTTGTGTTCCCGTTCGGTTCGTTCAAACTAGCATTTAATTCGTTGTCTCTCGGTGTCTCAAACGATTAATTATTAATCACAAATGTATTATTATATCATCAGTAGGTTAATAACATTCTGTATTTGCATTGTTTGTTAACCAGATCCTGTCAGGTTTACTTTTGATATTTTCTTTATTACTCCGCTGCGTTATATATTATTAATATGATTAATAATTACTTCAAAATCATTTTGATAAAATAAACCTGACACTGATACCACTGAACCCAACAAAGAGCAGTTGCTATTCTTGGCTGAAGTATGTTGTGGGTACTGCCAAAATCGATTAAAACCGCGACTGGTTTACCATTGATGTGACCGATGATGTGGAGGGTTTGGGCTGAGGAGAAACCGAAGAAGGCTGCCTGTGATAGAGATAGAAAGTAGGGTGGGGGGAGGGTTTGGTTAGTTTCGGCTGGAGGGTTACCATCTCGTCTGAATCGTTGTTATTGACAATTAATAAGAATTGCGGGGGAGAGCACTTGTGACCGGGAAAATACTTCTCAGGGCATCTGAAGCATAAGCCTTCCTTTCTTCGTTGTTACAGGGCAGCGGCTGATAAGCGGGTGACGGGGAGGTTTTTTTGAGGTGTTGGGTGGGTAGTAATGGGGTAGAGGTGAGGGTGGTGTTTGTTGAAGAAGCGACAGATGGTCGAGGGTGGGGTCCATGTAGAATTATTGGGCTTTGAATAGGAAGGAACTTTAGGCTTGGATGAGTGTTGTAATTTCTCCTCAACTAAACGGGCTTGTGCATAGGCCTGATGGAGTGTGGTGGGCTTGAGGATGGCTAATTCATTTTGGATATCAGCTCTGAGGCTCGAGATGAAACAATTTCGAAGGGCCTGCTGGGATAAGCCCACTACTCGGTTGCTTGTTCTCTCGAATTCCGTCTGATAGGTGGCAACGATGGACGTTTGGTGGAGTTTGAAAAGAGTAGCCTCTTGGTTTCGTATGTGGAGGGTCCGAACCATAGTTCAAGCTCGCGTTTAAACGCTGCCCATGTTCCAAGCAAGTCGTTATTAGCAAGGTGTTTGTACCATGAAAGGGCATCACCGATGACATAAAAAAAAACGGCTAGATTGACATGTTCCGTTATTGGTGTTTGGCAATAGGAGAAAAAGTTTTTGGCTTGTAATATCTAGTCGAGAACATTTGAACCATCAAAAGTTGGTAGAGTGATTTTTAGTTGTCGGGGGTTATTGTTTCGATTACGTGGTGGTGAATGACGGTGTGGTGGAGATTTGGCACCGGAAGAATCTGAAGTGACCTGATCCGATAGGAGATTAATTTTGGTGTTGAGGTTCTCGGTGAATTTGATCAGATCGGCTAGTATCGTTTCGTTCTTTTTTGATGCATCATTGGTAGCGCTGATCAATTGGGTGAGTAGTTGGTCGGGAAGAGGAGGGTTGGTGTCGTCGGACGTGGAAGTCTCCTTCCGTGGCAGCATGGTGGAGGAAGAGAATATGAATGAAAGCACCAAGCATTTTTTAGTAGACAAACGCTCCAAAGAAAAAAAGGAAGAGAAACAAGAGATTTGGGACAATTTTTTTTATAATCCTTCATCAAATGAAATTACAAGAATTTAAACGTGAAAGTGCAGCAACTACCAACTACTCCACTAACTTATTCTTAGGAACCACTAACATTACTACTCCACTAATGCATGACCAAGTAAATAAACATGTGACAAACAAAACAGAAAAGAACGTTTCCGATCCTCAACGTGCAGCTTACTCTTCCAATCGACTGGGCTTCCTAATTGCCCTTTTGGGCCTGTCCAAGTAAACTGGGCCTGGCACTTCCTTTGGATCCATGAAAGTTGGGCCTGCAATGGGCTGCTCAGGCTCAATCGTATCAGTTGATGATTTCTATTTTCTAGTGGGTATGCCGGTATGGCTTGTTGATGAAATCTTTCGTCAAGCAGATTTCCATGAAACATGATTAGGCCCGAGATAGGCGAGAGCTGTGAGGCTAACGTATAGAATTTGATTATTATCAATTATCATCAGTATCTCTTCATTTTATATTTCCTATTATTTTGCGTAGTTTGCTTGTTTTAGAGTCAGTTAGTTTTGCTACATTATTCTTGTCATTGTTATCATCACAAGAAAAGCCCTTTGATACCATCGATTTCTAGATGGTATCAGAGCAGGTTTGAAACCCAAAATATCTTCAAACCTTTATCATCGTAGTCTCCCATGGCAGGACACAATGATTTTATCAAAACCACAACCGGTGGCTCTACCATCGATTACACTTCCCCCTATTACCTTCATCCTTCCGATTACCCCAACAACTACAATGATTGGTCACAAGAGACGTCCAACTTTCTTTTTGTCAAAAACAAGATCGAATTTGTTGATGGGACTCTCAAAAAACCAGAAAAAACGTCTTCAGATTTCATGCCATGAATGCGATGTGATGCCATTATTAAAGGATGGCTCGCCACGGCTATGGAGAAGAACATTCACAGTAGTGTGAATATGCTAGCACGACACATGAAATATGGGCAGATGTTCTCGAAAGGTTCAGTAAAGAAAGCGCTCCTGGAACTTGACAAAACGGAGCATCGGCATCTACTAATTACACAAAGCTTCGTTCATTATGGGATGAAGCACAATCTGTCCAGCCAACTCCTCAATGTAGCTTCGTTCATTATAGGATGAAGCACAATCTGTCCAGCCAACTCCTCAATGTTCTTGCAATGGTTGCTCATGCGGTCTTGTAAAGAAGGTTGTTGAACATCAAGAAAAGCAGAAACTTTATGAGTTTCTCATGGGATTAGACATCGAATTCACTGTTATTAAAACGCAGATCCTGGCGAGAAAACCAACACCTACCTTAGGTGTGGCATATCGCATGGTAGTTGAAGACGAGAGACAATGTGCTATTTCAGCCGAGAAAAGAACACATGCCTGAAACGGCTGCGTTCAGGGCCTTCCAAAAATGTGATGGGTCTTTTGTCCAACCAAAAAAAGGACCTTGATGGGTCGTCTTACTTCTGGAAGAAATAGTAAAAAACATGAGCATTGCACCTTTTGTAACACTTTGTATGATAACTATATAACATTAAAAGATTTAGAGAGAGCAGTTGGACTAGTTCTTGATCAGGAATTGTTTCTAGTGTTCTTTTAAAACATGACCGATGGTAAGCATGTTTCATCAAAGTAGAAATTTAATTGAAGAGAAGCCGGTAGAACTTCAAGTCATGTTACACATAGGAGCAACTGATAAACATATTTACTAAAGCCCTCGTGAGGATAGTATCATTTACGTGAGATCAAGGCCAGTGACGCAGCTTTGACACTTTCACAGGAGGGGCAGGGGCGAAATTAATTTTTTTAGAGTGGGCGAACTCGTTATATATTAAAAAATTTATACTACCGGACCAAAAATTTACACTATCTGACCAAAAATTAACACTACTGACGAAAAAAATAGGGTCTGGCCCCTTAAATACTTCGCCCATGATCAAGGCTTAGAATTATGGAGTTAAGATTATCTGAATTATGTTTTGGAACACAATGGAAATTTCCCAGAATCGTTTTTTGTGGTTTATTGGACCCATTTCACATATGAAATCGAATTGTGTTTCAGTGTGTGTTGCAATTGAAAGAGAACAGAAAACAAATAAACTAGAAACTTTGTGATGTATATGAACTTTAGATTACAACAATTATTTCATTCTAGATACATTCATGATATATATACTACAGGAACCGTTGTGGCTGAAACGTCTGACTCTCCCTTTGTCAAGTTTTGTTTCCAACTCAACGTTCTTGTTACTAAACCTAAGCCGATGGCCCATGGCTCAGTCTACAAGCAACACTACTAGACTCATAGTTTGGGATTTTATTTAACTAGTTTATAGCCTAACATTAAAGACCCACTAATAATTACATATTATATAAATAAAGTTTATCAAAGGTATTAGCAACTAATATTAGGGGAAGGTGTTAGAATAATAATTCATATAATCTTGGTAATTGTTTCGTAGAACTGAATGGGTAAATACCTATATGGTTTGTGGCCGGTGGCACTCAGGTAGGTTATCATATTTTTTCTATCTTGTTCCTTATCTACCTGAGTTTCTTCTTCAACTGCCATAGCCTCTACTTCAGGACTTTCTTGAACTGGAGAGAGGACAGGGGATTTATACAATCTTTACCTTTTCCTGTCTTCTTTTATCTTGAGGAGTAACTCTACAACCTCAGCCTCTTTCCTCTCCTTTAACACTTCAGTGTCAGCCAGTTCATTTAACTCATCCAAAGGAAGATAGATTATTTTATCAATATTATAGTTCCTAGACCCTAGATAGTTCAATCTGGCTACCCTTAACTTATCTTCCTTAGTATTTGGCCTATGGGTAGCCCTGATTGCAGCTTACATGAAGCGGGGTGTCTCTCTTGTACTCTCTCCTCTTGCCTTTCTCTTCCTCTCCCTTTTCTCCTCCCCAATCTCCTCAGAGGTCATGATGCTCTTCCCTTTGTCAATAGTTAGCCTGTATGACTCAGGGTGGAGAGAGCTTTGGCTTTCTTTACTTGATGCTACACTTGAGCTTTGGCTAGGGAGAGGCTGTGAAACACATTCACTAGCTGGTGTCTCACTGAGGGTACTAGGTGCTGAAGCAGTTATAGTCTCAAGGTTCATAGGTTCTACTGCTGGGCCATCAACTGAGGTTTCCCCTTTGAAGCTAATATTAGGGTTTGCCTCAATATCCAGTTGACCAAAATTTTTCCCTACTAGCCTTTGTCTATATAAGTATGATCTTCTCTTGAACTCTTCAAGCACCCTCATTTGAATCCTCTCAGCCAACCTATCAGCTTGCCTGTTATAACTTGGGTTGACAAGTGGCAGGTCAACTAGAGAGAAACTCTTATAGTATCTCAGGGTTTGAAAATTAAATACTTCTTGTTGACCCTAAGATCTTGAGAGTACCAGGGCTCTTCTGTCATTATCATACCACCATCCTACCATTGGGTTTTCAACAGAAAGGATGGGGTAGACATAACCCTTGGTATACCCTCCTTAAATAGAGTATTCATATTAATATGGACTTGAGGAGGTTATTGAGTGTAGACAATTACAAGTGAGGGTGGTGAGTCCTCAAAGTCCATACTCTCAGCAATGCTCCTAGGTTCTGTGATTATGGATAAGACTGTCTCCCCCTTTTAAGTAGCATCACCTACTTGCACAGGTGAGCTAATGGTTAGGTCTACCACATGCATAGGTTCTTGTGGACCTGGTTAAGCATGCTAGGTAGGCCTGGCAGCTAACTTGCCCTTATGATCGGTGATCTCAAGTTGCCGACTCAAAACCTGCTTTTGTAGGTAGCCACCTGAGATCTCAGGTGACTAACCTTAGACACTAAATAGGTTCAAGTTTATGCCAATGAGTGCACCCTTTGTTTCGTACTCCTCTCAACTTCATTAGAAGAATCATGAGGGGATGAAAGAACATAACCAAAGTCATCTCCCTCATCACCAGATGTTGGTTCTTGGCTTCTAGATTTACCTTGCTTTATGATAGCTTCATGAGAAATGTTAAGGGGCTGGGTTGGCATGGTTAAGGTCTTAATGATGTAATCACTTTCTAAAGTGATGCCTCTTCCATATGAATCTCCTAAACATGTTCAGGAATATCCACCTCAGTTGGGGGTGGATGATATGGGCTTGATATGGGTTTATCAGGAGCACTCATCTCTTCTTGAACAGGGGGGAGAAGAGAGACTCATTATACTCACTGAATCCCATATCCTTATCATCATAGAATTAGAGGTCAGGGATTGGTTAGTTTATGTCTAATAGCTAGGGATGGTTTTTGTCCCTTGAAGCTTGGGTAATGAGCTCATCAGGCTAAGCATGAGGAACCTCAGTACTGATCAAAGAAATGATGGGGGTGGCTTGCTCCTCAGGGGAAATAGGAGCTCTTGGTTCCATTTCCTAATATATGGGTGAGTGTATTGGGGCCTACTTAATCTGAATAGGTTGAGCAGGGGTTTTCTTGTATTGTCTTTGATAGGTAATGGTTATTTGAGGCTGTATGGGTGGTGTAGATGTAGAAGGTGTGGGTTCAACATTGGCTGGTGATGCCAAGTTGTCACATTGAGTAATGAGCTCTAACATTTTTGGGACGAGGGCTATTTCTACCCTTGAGAAACGAACAGTGGTTTTTCTTATGATTTTAAAGATACTGGGCTTCATCTTTTCCAGTTTAAGAGTAGCACATGTTCCCCTCAACTGTGAGCCCAGTTTACAGTTGAGAATGTGTTGGACATATCTAGGGAAGATGTAGTACTCTAACGAGTCCAAGTTAGCAAGCAAGTTTGTGTAAAGAAACTGAGAGTACTTGAACTTGACCCCTTGAACCATCCCATGGATAATATAGGATAAGTCCTCTATAAATTGATCCCGTCCTCCATGTTTGTTCGATAGAGAGTAGATTATAACATGGAGGAGGTACTTCCATTAGTAAGATACCTTACCCTTCTTGAAGGTTCTCATAATGAAGTCTCCTTCAATTACCATCTACCTGAAGGATTCATTGACAGCTTCTTTAGGTAAGGACACTCTCCTTCTTCATCATCCAGCCAGAGATGAGTTGAGATTGTGGCTAGGGTACTAAAAACAGTCCTCCCCTACACCGTGGCAAACAGTGCATTCTCACTGTCCAAGATGACCTCTTGGCAACGTCTGAGAAACCTGGATCTTTCTCATATGACAAAAGAGCAACTTCGTTGTGTTGCCTGTGTAAGTGCATGGAGAAATCTAGCTAGTTTTGGGGTTTAGGTTTGGCAATTTGAGAAAGCTTTAGCAAGAAGAAAGCTAAAAACAATAAGGGTTTATGGGTGAATTTAGGGTTAGAAGTTTATGGATGAAGAGGAAGAAGTGAGAGGGAGACTGTTGAGAAAGGTATTTATATGCTTGGATTTTAAGCAAAGTTATTGCAAAAGAATAAACTTTGAAATCCGGATGTCGGTCCCACCTCTGAAAAAGTGACCAAAAAGGTAGTTATCTTGAAAGTAGAAAATCTTTCGAAGGTAATTTTCTTCGAAAGTTTTGGGAAAACTTCCGAAGCCAATTTGACTTCGGAAGATATTATTTAGTTTGACAAGAATTCCTTTCGAAAGTAAAAGTACTTAGAGTAATTTTGCTTCCGAGACATATTTGGTTTCAGAAGATATTAACCTTCAGAAGTTTTATTCAAAAGATAAATAAAGCTTACAATACTTAATTGCGTTAAGAAGAAAATTGTCTTTCAAAACATATAAGTACTTAAAAGTATATTTAAGTTTCAGAAGATATATCAGAATTTCTTCTGAAAATAAATCACTTAGTAAGTAGTTATTAGTTTTGAAGACATAACTTTCTTCTGAAGTCAGTTTAATGTCTTCTGAAAGAAAACATATCTTCAATTCTAAAAACTCTAAGGAATATCATTTAGAAAAATTTTCTCCCAAGATAAACAGGGCTTATATGAGTGATAAATTAGACAACTTTAAAGACACACATATTTGAAAAACAATCTTGAAATTTAATTTAAGAAAATCTAATCAAAGTTAATTATCCCAATAGCTACTTAAATGTATGTTCATCAAAAGCTTTTGTAAACAGATCATCATATTATTCACTTGTGTTAACTTTGACTAGTTTTATCAATCTGTTTTCAAAATTATCTCTTATTAAATGATACCTGATGTTTATGTGATTGAGTGTTGCACAGGGTTCTCTATGATTGAGGTAGCACTGTTGTTGTCTACGTGGATAGGAGTCTCCTTGAAGTTGAATCCATAGTCTATCATCTGATTTTTAATCTAAAGCACTTGAGCACATCAGCTTGTAGCAACAATGTATTCAGCCTTAGCAGTTGATGCAGACACACAGGATTGTTTCTTGCATTGCCATGAGACTATCCTTCCACCAAGGAATTACCATCCCCCTGATGTAGACTTTAAAGTCATGTTGTAGCCACCATAGTCACTATCTGTATAAGCATACAAATTGAAGTTAGAATTCTTTTGGTACGAAAGTCCTAGCTTGGGAGCTCCTTTGAGGTATCTAAGAATTATTGCAGCAACCAGGTGTGACATCTTAGGGTTGGCTTGATATCTTGCACATATGCATGTTGCAAACATGATATCAGGCCTGGTGGTTGTGAGGTAAATAAGAGACCCAATCATAGCCCTGTAAAGATGTTCATCAACATACTTCCCCTAGGGAGTGGTTTCTGGCTACGGGAGTCTTAACAACCTTACAATCAGTCAGATCAAATCTAGTAAGTATGTCTTGCACATACTTTGATTGATTTATGAAGATGCCATTATCAACCTGCTTCACTTGAATTCCTAGAAAAAATTTGAGTTCCCCATGGTACTCATTTTAAATCTATTCTTCATCAGCTTTTCAAACTTTTTGTAAAGCTTTTCATTGGTTGATCGAAAGATAATGTCATTTACATAAACTTGAACCAACGTCAATTCATTCCCTACTCCTTTGATGAAAAGTGTGTTGTCAATAGTAGCTCTCTTGTAACCACATAGGACTAGGTACTATGATAGTGTCTCATACCACTTCCTTGGAGTTCGATGCCGCCTATAAAGAGCTTTGTCAAGCCTGCAGACATAATCATGATGATCTGGGTCTGCAAAGCCAGGTTGTTGTTTAACATACACTTATTCATCTATCACCCCATATAAAAATACACACTTGACTTCAAGTTGGTAGACATTGAAATCCTTGGATGCAGCAAAGGCAAGGAATATCTTAACAGCTTCAAGTCTTGCCACAGGAGCAAAAACATCTGTGTAGTATATCCATTCTTTTTGTGTGTACCCTTGAACTACTAGTCTAGCCTTGTTCTTGATGACAAGTTCTCTATCATCCTTCTGATTCCTAAAGACACACTTGGTACCTATAGATGTCTTCCCATAAGGAAAAGAACATAGGTTCCAAACCTTTTGTCTTTTGAAATGAAGCAGTTCCTCCTGTATTGGTTCAACCTATCTTCCATCTTTCAAAGCCTCGTTAACTTCATTTGGCTTAATTTGGGACAAGAAGCAAGAGTGCAGACAAATATTTCTATCATGGGTTTGTCCTCTTGTTCTCACCCTAGTCTTAACATCTCCATTGATGTTTGTGCTTGGGTGTGACTTGTTGATTCTTAGTTGAGGAATTATAGCAAGTTGATTTGACATATCTAAACTAGAGATATTTTGACCTGGTGATTGAGTATCACCTATCACATCAGCACAATTATCAAGGGTGACTTGATCTAGAGAGTGTGTGACATCATTAATGTTGTCTTTAATAGAGTGGTTATTAGCATCAAGGTATTCTTGATCACTATCACTATCTCCATGTTCTCATACATTGGAAGTCCCTTCATTTGAGTTGTGTGCCTCATTGCTGGAATTTGTAGGCATCTCAGATGTATCAGGTGAAGAGTGTCTCATGGTTGTGCTGATAGGATTTCCACTTGTAGGGATAGTTAGCATTGGAGCTGAAGGAATTCTATCATTTGGTTTTCTTAGCTCAAATGTTAGGTTAGGATCTCCTGCTGATATGTTACTTATAGATCTTGAAACATTTTCACAAGATTTGTAAAAATAGTTGGTAACTAAATCAAGATCAAATAGCCAATCAGGACCAAAACCTTTCATACTATGAGTGTGCTCATGAAGGTCACATTGGCTCACTCCTCAACTACTCTATTTTTAAAATTGTATACTATATAAGCTTTAGCTTTGGAAGCTTATCCAATAAAGTGTCCGTCATCTAATTTCTCAGCAAATTTGGCTAGATGATATTTGGTATTTAAGATGGTGCATGGACATCCAAATAACCTAAGGAAACTAATGAAGGGTCTTCTTTAGTGCCAAAGTTCATAAGGAATCTTACCATGACTTTTAACTACTAAAACTCTATTGTACACATGGCAGGCAATGTTGACTGCCTCTGCCCAGAAGGTGATGGGCAGTTTAGAGTCAAAGAGCATGGTTCTTGTAGCCTTAATAATTGTCCTATTTCTCCTACCAGCAACACCATTCTATTGGGGAGTTTTAGGAGCACTATATTTTCTTGTAATACCCTTTTCATCATAAAATGTATCAAGGATTTAGTTCTTGAATTTAGTTTCTTGATCATATCTTATGATCTTGACCTTGTGATCATATTGATTCTCAATTTTCAGAATGAAGTTCTTCAAGATTTCAGGTGTCTCATCCTTAGTTCTAAGAAAAAAGACCTAAGTGTATCTTGTGAAATCATCTGTGATCACAAGGCCATATGAAATTCTTCCTAGACACATTACACTTATGGGGCCAAAGAGATCCATATGTAATAAGTGTAGAGGAGTAGTGATGGAGTTCATTTTATTTGGCTTGTGAGACACTTTGTGTTGCTTCCCTTTCAGACATAGAACACAATGGTCATTACTTGTAAACTCTTTCTTTGGCATTCCAGTTACCAAGTCATCTTTAATTAATTTATTCATATTCTTACAATTTGCATGGCACATTCTTTTATGCCAAAGGAAAGACTTATCACTATTTGCTTTAGATAGAAAGCAAAAAATTCTCCTGAAGGTGAGGTTTTTTGCAGATCCATCTTGAACATGTTCTCTTTCCTTGGGGCTCTAAGCAGGATATGCTCTTGAGGAATGATCACCCCAGGCTTAAGAACAATACACTTATGCTTAGTGAAGAACATGTTATGTCCCTAGTCACAAAATTGAGACACACTCAAAATATTATACTCAAGCTCTTTGACAAAGTTTACCTTCTCAATGCCGAGCTTACCATTTGTGACATTGCCCCTACCAGTGATATAACCACCTGATTCTCCTCCAAAAGCAACCAGCTCTCATCAATTTTCTCAAAGTCTTAAAGAAAAGACCCATTGCCTATCATGTGCCCGGAACAACCACTGTCAATGATCCATACATTTCTCTTGGTCTTTAGCTGTTCCTACACAAAAGGAAATAGTTAGTTACATTTGGAAACCCAAGCTTTACTGGTCTTGGGCTCATCAAGTTGAACTGAAGATAATTTAACAATTATTAATCCTATATGCAAGCTTAGAGGATTATTTGCTGTTGTTGATGAAGAAACTTTAATCACATGGCCTTCCTTCATCTTCCACACCATCTTTGGAAGACTACATTTGGCTTTCCAAACTTCGGAAGTTTTCATGATTTCGGAAGTTTTTGCATCCACTGCAGCAAACTTTAGTGCTTTGGAAGCTTTCCCTTCTTTCAAGACCAAACTTGCTTCTGAGGAAAATTTTCACCTATCTTCATTTTGTTCAACTTGGAGCTTCCAAAGAAAAGTGATTTCTTTCCGAAGCTGTTTTCTTCTTCCTCTCAAAAGTTTTCTTTTTGTTTATGTGGATGGTTATTCTAAGGTTATTCTTCTTAGGAGAAGGTTGAGCTTGATCTCTTTCCACTTCCTTCTTCATCTTCATAGATAATGGAGCAGGCTTTTGAGGGTGAAGCTTGTTCTTGGAGCTGGATGGTTCAGGCTATGCAATAGTGGTTCATATTTGTTCAACCTTCTTCTCTTGATCAAGATGGTTTGAACATGAACTAGGACTCTTGGTACTAGAGTCCATAGTTGAGTTTTCAGTCTTCATCACTTCAACAGCAGAGATAAAGACTTGTTTCTGCTTGGTATCGAAAGTGGACTTGATCTCTTGGGATTTCTTTGATTTTATTTTAGCAGCCCTGATCAAGTTCTTTTTTGCTAACTTTGCCATCCTTGGTTCTTTTTTCTCTTCAGGACTATACTGACCCTTCTTAGATTGAACCTCTTTAGTCACAACATGTTCATACTTCAGTAAATCTTCTATTTTAAGTTTATAATCATGTGTAAGAGTTGAAATTGTTTTCTTTAAATCATCTATTTTAAGTTTATAATCATTTTCAGCTCTTTCAAAATAAGCTTTTAAGATATTCAAAGACTCAATATCATATCTCGCGTCCAAGTTATAGGACCTATACATATTAACTTTAGCAATGCATTCAGGAGTACAAAGATGTTCCAATACCTTGGTTTCATCATGGTTAGCATCAAGGCATGGTTAGGAGAGACATATTCTACTTGAAAACTCCAGTCAAAACCTCCTTCTTCCACAACAACTATAGCTTGCTGCTTGGATTTCTCAGTCTTTAGATCTCCCTTAGTGTAGTTTGGCCTGGGATATGTATGGCCACCATTTGCCTTTGGTCCCTTACACTCTCTAGAAAAGTGGCCCACTAGTTACAGTTGTAACACTTGACTTTTCTTTTATCCACCCCAAACTTTCCACTGGATACATTACTGGGAAACTTCCTCCCAGTTCTCTTGTAGAACTTTTTGGCTCTATGAGTGAGTAGAGCCATGTGCTAAACTATCTCCATATACTCCAGGCCATCTGGATGGATACAATCCAAGTCTTCAAGAGTGAAGAGAAAGTTTCCATAACTTTCATCAGAAGACACAAAGGCTTATGATGAGTTTATCTCTTGGAATGGGCTTCCTTGGATGTAGCTCTCCCTTGGTATCTCCAGAAAGGTAATAAAGGGGCCCTTTTGTGATTTGTTAGGGTAGCAGATGAGATGATGCTATGGTTCTCTGCTATCCCTTTCAACCACTTGAAGGGCTGAACTCTTGTCGGTACTGGATGAGCTATGAGATAGATTTTGCATGTTCATCTCCATATAGCAACCGCTCAGCTCTATGAGAGTAAGGGTGGAGAGGTTTTCAGTTCTCTTAATTGCCACATAGTAGTGTGTCAAGTCTCTGGGAAGAGAGAACATAAACTTACTCACAACGTTGATGTATTGCAAAATACGTTGATTTCCGGTATATTTTTTGTTCATTTTTCAGGTCGTTTATTTTAGATTTTGTCTCGTTTTTATTAGTTACTTTATATTTTTGTGTTTCCACAGGCTCTGGAGCTAAAGGAAGTGAAAATGAACAAAAACGGAGAAAACCATGCTTCCGGAAGCGTTGCGGGCAAAAGACGGATCAAAAAGAAAACTTTCTGGAAGATTGGGTCCGTGGTGCCACGCGACGGGAACCCCTTACCCCATTGCGTGGCTCGACGGGTATAAATTTGTGGAAATTATTGTTTAAGCCCAATTAATTCGTTTTTAACCCAAATGACGAAAGGGGAAGGGTATTCGACCACAAAACGAACTAGAGAGTTTCTTGGGAGAAATCTTGGAGTTTGGGAGCAAACAATCAAAGGTTTTACGCTACGGGATCGCACAATCATCCGGAATCATTCGGTTTATCATTCCCGAGTTTATTCACCTTCTTTTTCATGTTTTAACACTTTAAATACATGATTTTTGCTAGTGATTTGGATATGATTGTTGGCTAATCTTGTAATACTACTTAGGCCATGATGATTATTCGTGTTTGACTAGTTTTCTTGTCAGTTTTGGAACTCGTTCATGTGGATTTATCAATAAAGTAACAAACTTGGTTTTTTTTCTGACTTGGTGGGGATGAATATCTTTTATACCTTAAAATTACTTGTTAATTCCTCATGTGTCTTGGTGAATGTGTTTCATGGAATAGGTGCATTGCTAGACTGTTTACTTTGTGTTCTCATTTATTAGGTGGTTTGCTAAATGATCGTAGTATCGCATAGGAGTAACTTGAATGAATTTGGTAATCTAGATATTCTACTAATCTTAAAAGCTGTAAGGTGAGAGGTTATCGGTTAGTCTTGCATGTTTGATTGCTAGGTTCAGTATCTCTGTAAAAAGGCTTTGTCTAGTTTCCCTTACAGTTTCTTGTTAACCGAGTCTTGTCAGAAACTCCATAGTTACCCCTTGCACTTAAGTGTATTGAGATCTTTACGCTGTAAGGTAGAATTTCTAGCGGGTACTTTATTGAGATGGATGCATCGTAAGAGAAGTCCATAAACTGGTAATTTAACATCCTATAGGGTCTCGGGGTTGACACCGTTGAGAAGGGTTGACGGTTCTCTAGGTTGCTCATAGGTTAGTATCTTAAGATCCCAATTTCCGCATTTAGTTCCATAACCGATAGAAGACTAGTTACCCAATTATATGATTCTCGCCTAGGTAGTATCTTCCCATTCTCTGATTTCAGTTAAAGTTCTCATTCGTGTTTAGTTCCTTGTCTTTACCACTTTTTAATTAATTAATTTTATTAGTTACTGCAGAAACCCCCCCCCCCTCTTAAACATAAAAACAAAATAAAAAATCAGTTTAGTAGAAGAGTCCTAGAGTCTAGTTATGTCATTCATTTAGAGTCTCATGGGTTCGATATCCGGACTTACTTAAGCTTTAGAGTCGACAGGTTCACTTGCCTGTTAGTAGTTTAGTTTAGAGAGTCTAGAGTTTAACTTAGTGTTTGTTAGAGTCAGTTTTTGAATGTTTTAATTGAACTACTTTTTGCACAACAAGTTTTTGGCGCCGTTGCTGGGGACTCTTTGGTAATTGCGTTAATTAGCTTTGATTGGATTTATCTGCTATATCTGTGCTTCGTGTCTTTTTGTCTGTGTCTGTTTGAGTCGTTTTGGTTTTCCTTGCGTCTCATTGTTTCGTGTCTTTCTTGCAGTTAAATGCCCAAACCTCACCTGCGTTCACAAGGACAGCCGCCGAAACCCACACTTTCATAAAACCTTGGATTTGAGGACCCCACGATAAAGTCACCACCCATCCGAAATCAAATGGCTACTCGTCGCACTGTTCACCAGCAAGCCACTCAGGGATTCACGGGAGTTAACAATCCCATCACTATCCCAAACATCGCAAATGAAAACTCCTGGCAGATCCCCTCTTATGTGATGACTGCCATTGCTAACAACTGCCAATTTCATGGGCGCGAAGATGAAGATGCCCCTGCCCATATTGGCCGCCTCGAGCGCATCTGTCGCACCTTCAAACTTCAAGGTGCCATTGAAGATGCCATTTTTCTACAGCTTTTCCCATTTTCACTCGCGGATCGAGCCGCCACTTGGCTTGAGTCGCATCCTGCTGGCCCTTTCACTACTTGGACAGATCTCCGTGACCGTTTTCTGAATAAGTACTTCCCACCGGCCAAGGCTTCCCACTTTCGTGATGAGATCCATTCGTTCCGAATGGACCCTGACGAGGCTTATTACTATGCTTGGGAGCGTTTCCAAAATCTGCTCAGCATGTTGCTCCCAACATGGTCTCTCTAACTGGGCACTTGTAGAGAAATTCTACAATGGCCTGACTTATGAAGCTCGTGCTCATTTTGACACTTCTGTAGGAGGCCACCTCATGGGTAAGAAAGATGTGACCAAATGTAATGAAATGTTCGAGAGTTCTGCTCAAGCAGAGTATGAGCAGCGATCTGCTAACAGGAAATCTACTCCGGCCACTAGTTCCTCATCTAGAGGAATTCACCATGTCACAGTGGATACTAGTGTGGCTACTGCTCTTGAGAGTTTAGTGAAGGAGATTAAGGAGTTGAAGATGAAGGTAGACAAGTGTGAGTTGTGTAAAGGGGGGCATGATACTTCTGAGTGTCCTTTGATCGGTCAAGAGCAGGTAGATTTCAAAGGTGGTCCAAACAGAGGTCCCATGAATCCATTTAATACCCCATATAACTCAAGTTGGCGAAATAATTCAAATTCTAATTGGCGTTCTTCCGGTAATTCCCCTGGTTTCCACTCAAATTTTAATCAAAACCAAGGGCAAGGTCAGTCTTCTAGTGGGAATTCGGGGAATAATGCTGTAAGGGGTAGTGGGGATAAGTTGGATAAGATAGAGGAGTTGCTATGACAATTAATTGTTAAGGATGCTACCATATAGAAAACACTTGCTGAGCATGACAATCTACTGAAAAATCAGCAGTCAGCTTTCCTTGATCTTCAGCGTTCTGTTGGTGATATTGCCAGGCATTGGACGAGAGGCCCCAGGGCCAGTTTTTGGGTAGCACTCAACCTAATCCAAATGCCCAACTGAAAGCAGTCACCACTCGTAGTGGTAGAGGTGGAGAGGTAGTTAAGTCACCGGTTGTCGTAGATGAAGAGGAACCGTTTGACGAGGAGATTGAGATGAAGGCTCCTAGAGGGGTGCACCTGAGGTGAGTCCCAGCAAGTACCACACCGACCAGTGGGCCTCAGTTAGATAAATCAGAAACTAAGAAACCATCTTCCTTTAGACCTTCTCCCGATATTGATCGTTTTCGTGTCCCATACCCCGCTCGCCTTGCTAATCAGAAATATGCAAAGGAGTATGGGCACTTTCTAGACATATTTAAGCAGTTGAAGATAAATCTTTCATTCATTGAGGCCCTTCAGCATATGCCTAAATATGCAAAATTCCTAAAAGACCTTCTGAAACGTAAGGACAGGTTGGGTGAACTGTCTAACGTCCCTTTGACAGGAGGGTGTTCTGCGGTAGTTCTGAATAAGCTACCAGAGAAGCTGACGGACCCGGGTATTTTCACTATCCCATGTTTGCTTGGTAGTATCACTCAGAGCTATGCATTGGCTGATTTCAGGGCTAGCATCAACCTGATGCCATACTCTCTTTATGAGAAGCTGGATGCGGGCGATCTGACACCTACACGTATGACACTCTCACTTGCTGACCGATCGGTCAAATATCCACGGGGCATAATTGACAACTTGTTGGTGAAGGTCTATAGATTCGTGTTCCCCGTGGATTTTGTTGTCCTTGACATGGAGGTTGATAAAAAAGTCCCTATTATTCTTGGTCGACCGTTTCTTAATACCGCAAAGGCCATCATTGATGTCTTTGATGGTAAAATCACTCTTAGGGTCGGGGATGAAAATGTCACCTTCGAGATCTTAAAATCCATGCGACATCCTGATAGTCAAGACGACTTTAATGGTTCCACCAATTCTGTTTACTTCATAAATTCGTTTATCTCTCGTGTAGACCGCTGTCTCGACTACATCTGTGGGGCTGATTTGGTTGCTGAGGATCAAGTAGAGGAGCTGAGTTTTGAGGTATAGGAGGCGCCACTTTTCCCTAAACCGATGGAGATTAGTGAGATTAGTGAGGAGAGTGAGAAATCTTCCTTAGAAACACCACCCACCTTAGAGTTTAAGGTCTTACCTTCCCATCTAGAGTATGCCTACCTTGGAGAGGATGCCACATTGCCCATCATTATCTCATCCAAATTGATGGAGGAGGAGAAGAATAAGCTTCTTAAGGTGTTGAGGACACATAAACAAGCCATTGCTTGGAGGTTGCAGGACATCCAGGGCATTAGCCCAGCTTATTGCACCCATAGGATACTCATGGAGGATGAGTATAAGCCTGTGGTCCAGCCTCATAGATGTTTAAATCCAAATATGCAAGAGGTTGTGAAGAAAGAAGTGTTGAAGTTGATGGATGCCGGCTTAGTCTATCCTATTTTTGATTTCACTTGGGTGAGCCCAACTCTGGTTGTCCCCAAGAAAGGAGGGATGACAGTTATCACAAATGAGAAAAACAAGCTCATACCCACTCGTACGGTCACTGGTTGGCGAGTTTGCATTGATTACAGGAGACTGAATGATGCCACCAGAAAAGACCATTTTCCTCTTCCTTTCATTGATCAGATGCTCGAGTGGTTAGCGGGTTAGCAGTTTTACTTCTTCTTAGATGGCTTCTCAGGTTACTTCCAGATTCCCATTGCACCTGAGGATCAGGAAAAGACCACTTTCACATGCCCCTATGGCACTTATGCGTATCGTCGGATGCCATTCGGTTTGTGTAACGCTCTTGCCACTTTTCAGCGTTGCATGGTAGCTATCTTTCAGGATATGACTGAATCATCCATGGAGGTCTTCATGGATGACTTTTTAGTTTATGGTAGCTCATTTGATCAATGTTTGCTTAATTTGGAAAGGATGTTGAAGAGATGCACCGAGACGAAGTTGATGCTTATTTGGGAGAAGTGTCACTTGATGGTGACTGAGGGGATTGTGCTAGGGCACAAGGTTTCAAGAAATGGGATAGAGGTTGACAGGGCTAAGATATACACCATTAGTAGACTCCCACCACCCACTAGTGTCAAATCCATTCAGAGTTTTATAGGCCATGCGGGTTTCTATAGGCGTTTCATCAAGGATTTTTCAAAGATCACACGCCCCATGACTCACCTTCTTGAGAAGGACTTCCCTTTTGTATTTGATGAGGAATGTCTTAAAGCGTTCGAGTTTTTAAAGGAGCAGTTGGTGAGTGCTCCTATTCTTGATTCCCCCGACTGTAGTTTGCCCTTTGAACTCATGTGTGACGCAAGCGATTACGCAGTTGGGGCAGTCTTCAGTCAAAGGCGGGATAAACACTTTCAACCTTTTTACTATGCTAGTAAGACTCTAAATGATGCACAAGAGAACTACACTACAACAGAAAAAAAACTTCTAGCGGTGGTTTTCGCCTTTGATAAATTCCGTTCATACCTCGTGCTTTCTAAAACGACCGTGTTCACCGATCACTCGGCATTGCGATATTTATTCGCCAAGAAAGATGCCAAACCTTATTTAATTCGGTGGATTCTTCTTCTTTCTGAGTTTGACATTGAAATTAAGGACAAGAAGGGAGTGGAGAACGTCACGACCGATCATCTTTCAAGGTTAGAGGACCCGAGGAGAGAGGAGATTCGTGAGGAGGCGATTGGAGATAGATTCCCTCACGAATCAGTTGATTTTGTGGAGGCAGAGACGCAAGGTATGCCATGGTTTAGTGATCTGGCAAATTACCTTGCTCATGGAGTGTTAGTAGAGGGGTTGACTGCTCAGCAAAGAAAGAAGTTCTTGAGAGATGCGGGTAGATATGTGTGGGATGACCCATTCTTGTACCGTGTTGGAGGAGATAGAGTGTTGAGGAGATGTGTCCCTCGAGAGGAGGGAATAGAGATTCTTAAACATTGTCATGCGGGTCTAACCGGAGGTCATTATAGTCATCATGTCACCGCACAAAAAGTTTTTGATTGCGGTTTTTATTGGCCTTTTATTGTGAAGGATGCCCTTGATTTTGTTAAAACTTGTGATGCTTGTCAGTGGATAGGTAATATCTTATCCAGAGATGAGATGCCCCAAAATCCCATTTAGGTTGTTGAGGTTTTTGATGTGTGGGGCATCGATTTCATGGGACCATTTCCTTTGTCAAAAGGGAATTGGTACATCCTTGTGGCCATAGACTATGTGTCAAAGTGGGTGGAGGCTCAAGCCTTGCCTACTAACGATGCCCGAGTGGTGGTGACATTCTTGAAGAAGCTGTTTACTAGGTTTGGCACTCCTAAAGCTCTTATAAGTGACCGTGGCATGCATTTCTATAATGCTATTATGGAAAAAACATTAGAACACTACGGTGTCACTCATCGTTTATCCACCGCTTACCATCCACAAACTAGCGGTCAAGTGGAGAATGCCAACCGAGGAGTTAAGAGAATCCTTGAGAAAACCTTGGGGACTAGTCGGAAGGATTGGTCCGACAAGTTAGATGATGCACTATGGGCGTTTAGAACCGCCTACAAAACACCTTTGGGTACTACACCGTTCATGATCATATATAGTAAAGCGTGTCATCTTCCCGTAGAGTTAGAACATCGAGCTTTATGGGCCCTAAAAGCGGTTAACCTTGACCTATATGAAGCGGCAAAGAGAAGATTCTTCCAAATTCATGAGTTGGAAGAAATTAGAGATGCGGCCTATGCTCATTCTTTGAGTATCAAGGAGAAAACGAAGGCCTATCATGATAAAAGGCTGAAAGGATTCAAGGAGTTTAAGGAGGGTGATAAGGTTCTGCTTTACGATTCCCGTTTGAAGTTGTTTGGTGGGAAATTGAAATCAATGTGGTCAGGACCTTACACGGTGAAAGACGTATTTCCTCATGGTGCGGTTGAGTTGGAAAATTAAGAAACAAGGAGTACTTGGAAGGTTAATGGTCAACGATTAAAGCACTACCTTATAGGACCATTGGATTCGAGAGAGGAGGAGGTTATTCCTCTCGAAACTCCCCGAAAATGAGCGAATAGGGATCTTGGGTGAGTTCCCAAGTGTAGAGTTTGTATAGTTTTGTAGTTTTCGTGATTTTGGGTTTTTTCGGGGTTTTCGGTATTTTCGGTAGTTTTTCATTATTTTATTTTTCGGTTTGTGCATTTTGTGTTTTGGTTATTTTGTAGGAATTCATACCCGAATGGAAGTGGAAAACATGGAGAACCCAGGCTCCAGGTAAGTTCTTTGGTAAATTTTGGCTTAAAAACTTAAAATTTTTCTAAATGTTGGAGGGTAAAAAACATGACAACTTTCTGAAATTTTCACCCTGTCGCGCCACGCGACGGGAACCCCCTACTCCACCGTGTAGCGCGACGCCTCTTCAGACTGGTTTAACTCCCTTTCTTCTCCAAATTGAAATCCTAACATCTCCAATCCTTCTACAACCACCAATCCACCACCAACACAACCGCTAGCCCCCACCCTCGTCCGACCACCCAGCTCTGGTCACCCCACCACCGCCCCCAACCCACCACCATCTCCTACCATAACTACAACCCACCACCTGTTTCAAACCGATTTCCGGCCAAATTTCACCTAGTTTGTGTCACATTTCACCAATTTTCACTTTCATTTGAATTCACATTCTCCAAATAGGTATGAATCACTTTCTTTTTGTATTTTCTTGTTTCATGTTTGAGTTCGTAAGTCGAGTTCGTTATTGGTCGGTTTGAGGATATTTGTTGAAAATTGCTCGTGATTATGGGTTTAAAAGATGGTGGTTGCACGTATTCATGTCTGTATCGTGCTAGTTACTGAATTTGGATTGGATTATTACATCTTACTAGTCATGGTTAGTTATTTGAAAATACGGGTCGTTTTGGATGTTTTATTTGCTTGAAACCATGAGATTTGAGATTGGTATTACGGACATCCTGTTTGCTTCTTGTTAGCCATTGCATACTCATTGAAATTTCCTACATGTTGAGATGTGCCTTAGTGAATATTGTTCATTCTGTGAATGTTGATGGACATCTTGTTTGATGTGTTTTCTAAATTTCAGGTTTGGGATTACTTTGGTTTCATTTATTTGGCACTTCAGATTTAATTGAGTACAATTAAAGTGTCGGGTTGGGGTAGAGTTGTGTACCATGAGTCTGTTTTTTTTTTATGCTTTGTTTGTTATGTTTCCAGGCATGTCAGAAGCAGGAACTTCAAAGAGAAGATGGAGGAAGGAACCCGCCTAACAGGAGCAGCCTCAGAGGGAACAACCCTGCAGACAGATATAGTATTCTGAGGCAGAGAAATTTACCATTGTTACAGCTGCCACCCTCCGCAGACATACTTTACTGAAATTCGCATTGGGAACAAAAGAAGCGGAGAAGTGTGATGCTTATGTTGAGACAGATTTGCTAGTGCCAAGGGTGATAGATTGGAATTTTTTAGATGCAATTGGGCAGCGGGACAGGATTGAGAGATTGTTGGGTCACAGGTTTAAGCGGGTTTTGGCTTGTGATAAGCCGCAGTATGAGGAGCTAACCATTGAGTTCCATTCCACTTACAAACACAGAGAGGATGGATTTTATGAGCCAAATGCGGTCTCTTTTTCTCTAGGCAGGGTATTACATGAGATGTCCATCCCTCAGTTCGCAGTTGCTACGGGTTATTATATTGAGGAGGAGGTTCAGACTCCTGCTTTTCACACTAGTTTGAGGGGTGTGAGTAAGGTAGAGAGGGAGTATTGCTTGAGAGAGGCAGATTTAGCTGAGTTCTGGCATTCGATTGCTACTACTCCATTTTCAGCTCAAATGATTGGCTCAAAGATTCGGGATCCAGTTTACAGGTATATTTACAAGATCCTTGGTTGTACTTTGGTGGGAAGGAAGTCGAGTGACAACAAAGTGAATTGGGTTAAGTTATTCTGTTTGTACTGTATGGTGAGGGGCCGGGAGGCCAATTTAGCTAGTGTTATGGCTTGGTCGTTCTAGAGACATAGGAGAGGTGGTGCAAGGGCAGCGTTGGATATGGGGCCGTACATAACCCAGCTGGCTGAAAACTTGTAAGTGATGAGGGAGTTTTGCCCGTATACCTACACAAGTTGATGAAAGGGCCCGAGAAGCACGAGTTTTATGGTTTGAAAGATTTGAGAATGGCGGGTATCATTACTTGGATTGACCTACCTGAATGAGTAGCTGTCACACTAGGGCCACATGTATTACCTCCAAGGGTACAACAGAAGCAGAGGCTCTCCACGCCAGCATCCCTACCAGATTTCAGAGACCCAGAGGCACGAGCTGCCGGGTCGCCAGTATCCTCTCAGGGATCCATTACCAGTGCCACTCAGTCTACAAGCACTAGCTGAGAGGACCGATAGGAAGTTTGGGGAGCTGAGAGAGATTATTACCGAGGGTCATCGGGTACATGCAGAGGGCCAACGCAGGCAGGATAATGCACTGAGGTACAAGATGGGGGCAATGAATCTAGGCATACCTGATTTTTTCCCCAGAGCAGCAGGATCCCCAGGATGATTAGGAGCAGTGTGGGGATGCGAGAGCAGCATGATCATCTGGTTATATGTTTTGTTCAGTTTTCTTCTGTTGATGTGTTTATTTGATCATGGTCTGTACTGTAGTTGATATTTTGTGACACTGGGACATGCATTAGCAGGTGAGTACTTTGTTTCTTATATATATGTTTGCTATGATGTGGCGATGTGTTTTGATCAGATTGTTTAGCCGCTTTCGTTCGTGTTTGAGAATTTGGAATTGTTTGCTGAGCACGTTCGAATTAGAGGGCGTTTCTGGATGAGACTGGCACATGACAGTCATGCTATATTTTACCAGCTATGTCTTTTCCAGATTATCTTTATTTTTGGTTCTTTTCTTTTAGTTATTTGTTTTAGTTTTTGTTTTTAGTTGTTTGAGTCTGGTTCCCATTCCTGCATTGGGGACACTGCAAAATTTAAGTGTGGGGATGGGTAACTATCATTTGAGTCTGTATATAGTGTCAGTTGAGATATATATATAAAAAAAATTTAAAAAAATATATACCTGATTTAGAAGTTTGCATTAATAAATGTGGAAAATTATAGATAAAGTTAAGTTTTCGGGTTCTGAATATTATATGTCTGAGAATGATAAATAAGTTGAACACGTTGTTTGATTTGTGATGTGCGGGTAGGCCCGGCCGGTAGAAGAGTTTCCTTTGAGCTTAATATACTTAATTATGTTAGGATACCTTGTGGCTTTTCATCTAGGATGAAACGGGGAAATTGAAACCGCCAATAATAGTATAAGAGACACCGTTATAAGTTAAAACCTTAATAATTTTTAATCAAATAAAAAAAAAAACAGAAAATATAGAATAAATATGAGCTAGATGTGGATGACGAGGCCTATGATGTTTCTATCACGGATGGTGACTCTGGTTGAAACTACCTCTAGGCTAAGTTTAGTAAAAATTGAAAAAAGATACCGAAGCTTATGCGGTCTCTTTCGGGGATGGTGACTTTGATTGAGACAACCTCTGAGTTAGGTAAATCAATATATCTAGTGCTCATTATAATTGAAAAAAAGAGAATTTGTTTGATTTTAAATTCTTTTGGTTTTCTCATAAGGCGGTTAGGAAGAATCAAATGATTGTTCCTCTGGTTTCATAAACTTGAGGCAGGATTAGGTGAAACTATAGATTCTTTAGTATGTGACCCTAGGTTGATTGACCCATTTGAACATAAATTATATGATGAGGGACTTGGAAACTGGTTTGGGTTTAATTGGTTTCATATACTGGCAATCACGATTGACACGTTATTAGGTTTGAAAATCAAGTACTCTAAATGTTGAAATCCGGATTTAAACTTAACTATGATTCCATAGCATAATCCTTTTTCAGGGACGAAAAAGAGGTAAGTGTGGGGATATTTGATGTATTGCAAAATACGTTGATTTCCGGTATATTTTTTGTATATTTTTCAGGTCGTTTATTTTAGATTTTGTCTCGTTTTTATTAGTTACTTTATATTTTTGTGTTTCCACAGGCTCTGGAGCTAAAGGAAGTGAAAATGATCAAAAACGGAGAAAACCATGCTTCCGGACGTGTTGCGGGCAAAAGACGGATCAAAAAGAAAACTTTCTGGAAGATTGGGTCCGTGACGCCACGCGACAGGAACCCCTTACCCCACTGCGTGGCGCGACGGTATAAATTCGAGGAAATTATTGTTTAAGCCCAATTAAGTCGTTTTTAACCCTAATGATGAAGGGGAAGGGTATTCGGCCACAGCACGAACTAGAGAGCTTCTTGGAAGAAATCTTGGAGTTTGGGAGCAAACAATCAAAGGTTTTACGCTACGGGATCGCACAATCATCCGGAATCATTCGGTTTATCATTCCCGAGTTTATTCATTTTCTTGTTCATGTTTTAACACTTTAAATACATGATTTTTGCTAGTGATTCGGATATGATTGTTGGCTAATCTTGTAATACTACTTAGGCCATGATGATTATTCTTGTTTGACTAGTTTTCTTGTCGGTTTTGGAACTCGTTCATGTGGATTTATCAATAAAGTAACAAACTTGGTTTTTTTCTGACTTGGTATGGATGAATATCTTTTATACCTTATAATTACTTGTTAATTCCTCGTGTGTCTTGGTGAATGTCTTTCACGGAATAGGTGCATTGCTAGACTATTTACTTTGTGTTCTCAGTTATTAGGTGGTTTGCTAAACGATCGTAGTATCCCATAGGAGTAACTTGAATGAATTTGGTAATCTAGATATTCTACTAATCTTAAAAGCTGTAAGTGAGAGGTTATCGGTTAGTCTTGCGTGTTTGATTGCTAGGTTCAGTATCTTTGTAAAAAGGCTTTGTCTAGTTTTCCTTACACTTTCTTGTGAACCGAGTCTTGTCACAAACTCCATAGTTACCCCTTGCACTTAAGTGTATTGAGATCTTTACGCTGTAAGGTACAATGTCTAGCGGGTACTTTATTGAGATGGATGCATCGTAAGAGAAGTTCATAAACTGGTAATTTAACGTCCTATAGGGTTTCGCGGTTGACACCGTTGAGAAGGGTTGACGGTTCTCTAGGCTGCTCATAGGTTAGTGTCTTAAGATCCCCGTTTCTGCATTTAGTTCCATAACCGATAGAAGACTAGTTATCCAATTATATGATTCTCGCCTAGGTAGTATCTTCCCATTCTCTGATTTCAGTTAAAGTTCTCATTCGTGTTTAGTTCCTTGTCTTAACCACTTTTTAATTAATCAATTATTAGTTTTACAGAAATCTCGTGTAGAGTCTCGATATCCTGACTTACTTAAGCTTTACTAGAGTCTACAGGTTCACTTGCCTGTTAGTAGTTTAGTTTAGAGAGTCTAGAGTTTAACTTAGTGTCTGTTAGAGTCAGTTTTTGATTGTTTTAATTGAACTACTTTTTGCACAACAACGTCCCTGTTCTCAAGTTTTACACCAGTATCCACTAGAGTATCACAATCTCAACATACCTAAAGTATTGTTGAGTCATGGTTTCACTGGTATTAAAGGTGAAATTCTCAAATTGCTGCTTCATGATGTGTTTCTTGTTTTCCTTGGCTTTCTCTGACCCTTCATACTTCAGCTTCAATGCATCCCAAAACTACATAGTAGTCTTGCATTTCTTGAAGCATCTATAGATAGAGTTGGGAATAGCAGTTTGAAGAGTGGTCATGACCTTCTGATCTATGTCAATCTTCTTTCAATCTTCCTCACATTAGTCAGCCATCTCCTTTGGAATCATCCCACCACCAACAATGGCTGAAGTGGTGCTTGGGTTGTTAGGTCCTTCAACAACAGATCTTCACATTCTTCTGTCTTGTGACTTAATAAAGCCTTCCATCCTTTGGCACCAAGTATCAACGTCATCAGGAGTGATTAGTGGAGATTTGGTCATGGTGTTGGTTTCCATGTCAGCCTTAGTAAGAGCTGCTATTTGAGCAAGTAAGTGTTCTATGAAAATGTAGATTGACTAAAGATGGTGAGATCTTACAATCAAGAGCCTAAAATGATCTAATACCAATTGGAGGACCAATTAAGGTTAATGCAATAGCTTCACAAGTTAGAAGACTAACACTTAATAGATCAAATAGGAAACCATGCACTTAAAGCTAAGAACAAAGGTAAGAACACAAATAGTACACAAGTATTTGGTTTTCAAGAATGATGTATATTTCTCTCAAGTGTTTTACAAATATTACAAGGCTTAGTCCTAAGGAGTGGTTACATGAGATGCTTTATACTACATCCTACTACCAGCTATACTTTAAAGCAGCTAGAACACTAATCTAGACAACAAGATCAATGTAGAGTCAAAAGACAGATTGCCTTTTGACTAGTGACTATGACATGAGATAGCTCACATCCTAATATATTACAAAAAGGATAAAACTACAATAATAGAATGTTACAGACTTTAAGATCTTAATCTACTGTTGACAAAAGTATGGAGATATCACCAACTTATATAAGTTGGTGAGTCTTCAAAGGAGTCTTTAGAGATGGCAGTGGAAAGGTGATTCAGCTTTTGTCAAAAGCATTTCAGAGAAAATATGTATTCTCTGTCTTCAAAAGAAATCAGTCTCTTGGCTTCAAAATACTTTGTCTTGAAGCTTTGGAAGACTTTGTCTTTGGATTTGGAAGAAATGGTCGTTGGCTTTGGAAGATTTGACACTTAGAGAATTTCTTACTGGTTTTGTCAAATCTTTCGAAGTAACTTCCTTGTACTTCTAAAAGCTTGTTGAGAGCTCTATGGTTTGCATTAGCCTCTAAGATAATCCTTACAACTTGGTTTCAAGAAAATTATAGTTCATGGTGGTAAACATATGACGTGTCTTACGATTATAACATCTATATCCTATTTTGGTTCACTCCATTACCAACAAAAACACATTTTTTAGCACACGGGTTGGTATTGATTCGATCTGTTTTTGGTGTGTGAACAAAACAGAACAATCAAATATTTGTGGCTGTAGGGTAAGAGCTGGAGGAACATTTATATATTCAGATACAGTTTGGAGCAGAGTTTTAAGTTTGAGAATTTTAGTTGGAAGTCGATTAATAAGGTATGTAGCTATTGCAAGGGCTTCAGGCCAAAAACTTTTAGGGACGTGAGATTCAATTAGAAGAGCCCGAGTCATTTCAAGGATGATGCATTTTTACGCTCATCGACATAATTTTATTCTAGTGTATGTGGATAGTTAGTTTGGTGAACTATTCCTTTAGTTTGGAAAAATTGTTTGATAGTTTTGTTAACAAACTCCCCATTGTTTTCGGATCGAAAGATTTGTATATCCTTTTGAAAATGAGTTTAAATCATTGTATAAAAAATAGTAAATTTATCAAGGACTTCTGATTTGTTTTTTTAGGAAATATACCCAGGTCATTCGATTATAGTCATCCATAAACATCAAGAAAAAACGATAATTTTGTCCCCTAATAATCAAAGCGGCCCCCATACATCTGAGTGAATTAATGAAAAAGGTGAATCAACGCTTGTGTTCTTTGGTTTAAAATATTGTCTTTGGCTCTTACCCAAAATACGTGTCTCACAATTTGATACACTACTAGAAGTAAATATTTTAGGAAATAAAATATTTAATTAACCCGTGGATGGATGCCCCAACCTTCTATGCTATAACCCGGTTTTCTGATCTGTTGTTCTAGGAGCCAACATCATAGTACCTTCTTGAGTCACCTCATCCAGGTAATACAATCCTTGGCGTTTAGTGCCACGCCCAATAATCGCTGCCGTCTTGATATCCTGTATGATACAAAATGTGGGGTGCATTAAAACAGTACAATTGAGTTCTATTTTTACATGACTAATTGAGAACAACTTATGTGATAACGAAGGAACATAAAGGCAGTTTAAGAGTTTTAGTGTAGGTGATATCTCGATAGTTCCACCCTTTTCTACGTTCAATACTCCCCTGTTAGCCGTTTGGATGTAGGTTTTCTTTGGTTTAGATGTTAAAAATATATCTGATAATTTAAAAGTCATGGTATCGATAGCACCACAATAAAAAATCCAAGATTTATCTTGGTTTCCACTGATATTTTTAGTCACATTTGCTTCCCCATTATTAATAAAAATTTCTTCTTAAATATTTTTTATTAACCACCCCTTTAGGTTTTATTTTTGGCATCTGTTTAAAATTATGTGTTAATTTTGAAATATCAACCAGATCAAAAGGATTTATTTGACATTTTGAAAACAATAGGTGGAGAGGTATAGTTAGGGTTTAAAAACAAAGGTCTTGAGGGTAAATCCCCAAACCCTTTACCTATTCCCGTTGCTTCTGTGTTCCCCCAAATTGAAGATGCCATACCACCAAAACTTCCTTATCTAATGGGCTGTGTCATTGTCAACGGCGGCTGTGGCCCTTTCTTTTTCTACTGCAATGGTCTTGTTTCAACATACCATGGTGGAAACACCTCAAAGGAGATTTATATATATGAGATGGTGGTCTGTAGTCATCCTAGTCACCTCTGATCGATGATTTGCTTTTGAGATATGTAAGAGTTTATCTTAAAGGTTGATGCTAACTAAAGATCTCTCAACATTCACTTGAAGTACAAGGAAGTTATTTCGGAATATTTGACCATGCACAATGAAAAAATAACTAAGTGTCAAATCTTTTGAAGCCAAAGACAAAAATATTCCGAAGCCAAAAGTTGAAGTCTTCCGAATCTTGAAGACAAAGTCTTCCAAAGCCTAAAGAATGAACTCTTTCGAAGACAGAGAAGACATGTGTATGTGACATTCTTTTGACAAAAGTAGAAGACCTTTCCGTTGCCAGCTCTGAAGACTCACCAACTTATATAAGTAGGTGATTACCTTTTACTTTTGTCAACTGTACAGTATGGTGTCTTTATCTATAACTTTCTACTTTAGTACTTTAATCCTTATTGAAATACAATAGTATGTGAGCTATGGCATGTCATAGTCACATGTCATAAGGCAATCTACCTTTTGACTTTACATTGATCTTGTTGTCTAGATTAGTGTACAACTGGTCTTCAAAGTATTGCCGGCTTTAGGATGTAGTATAAAGTATCTCATATAACCAGACTTAGGACTAAGCATTCTAACAATTGCAAAACACTTGAGACTAATATATATCATCCTTGAAAACAAATCTTTGTTTGCTTGAGTGTTCTTATCTTTTGTTCTTTGTTTCTTTGCATGGTTCCCTATTTGATCTAGTAAACATGATATCTCAAACTGTGGAACTGTTGTTGAACCATAACCGGTCCAACAATTGGTATCAAAGCATCTCAGGCTCTTGATTGTAAGATCTCACCATCTTGAATCACTCTTCGGTTTCACATAAAATTACTTGCTCAAAAGGCAACTCTCACTAAAGCTGATATGGAAACTAGCACAATGACTAAGTCTCCACTGATTACTCCTGATTACTTTGATACTTGGTGCATGAGGATGGATGACTTAAATAAGTCTCAAGATAGCAGGATATGGAGATTTGTAGTCGAAGGACCTCACATCCCAAAGACTACTCCAGCAACTGTTGGAGGTGGGATGATATCCAAGTAAATGGCTGGTTATTCTGAAGAAACTGAAGAAAATTGGCATTGATCCGAAAGCCATGACCGCTCTTCAAACCGCTATTCTCAACTCGATCTACAGAGGCTTCAAGAAATGCAAGACTGCAAAAGAACTCTAGGATGCACTGAAGCTGGTGTATGAAAAATCTGTGGAATCCAAGGAGAACAAGAAAGATATAATGAAGAAGCAGGTTGAAAAATTCACCTACAAGATAGGTGAAACTATGATTCAACAATACTTGAGATATATTGAGATTATAGATACTCTGATGGATGTTGGAGTAAAACTTGAGAACATTAACATAGTGAGGAAGGTCATGTTCTCTCTTCCTAGAGAATGGACACACATTGTATGGCCATCAAGAGAACTAAGAACCTCACTACCTTCACTCTCACTGAGCTGTATGGTATCCTAAGCAGTTACCAAATGAAGATGAACATGCAGGATCCTTCTCCCAGCTCATCCAGCAACCAAAAGAGTTCAACCATTCATGTGGTTGAAAGGGATAGCAGAGAACAACATCATCATCTCATCTGCTACCCTGACTACTCATAAAAGGGTCCTTTCACCAACTTCCCGGAGGCACAAAGGGAGAGCTACACTCAACGAATCCCATTCTAAGAGCCCAGCTCTTCTCAGGCCTTTGTGTTTTCAGATCAAAGTTCTGGTAACTTTTTTTTCACCCTGGAAGACGTAGACTGCATCCATCTAGATGATCTGGAGCATATGAAGATAGTCCAGCAGATGGCTCTTCTCACTCACAGAGCCAAGAAGTTTTACAAGAGGACAGGGAGGAAGTTTCCAAGCAATGTGTCTAGTGGAAAGTTTGGGTTGGACATAATCAAAGTAAAGTGTTACAATTGTAACCAAATGGGAAACTTGATCAGGGAGTATAAGGCACCAAAAGCAAATGGTAGCCATACACAGTCCAAGCTAAACTAGACTGAGGTAGCTCCAAGAACTAGGAAGCCTTACCAACCAAAGCAGCAAGCTACAGTTGCTGTTTAAGAAGGAGGCTTTGATTAGAGCTTTCAAGTAGAAGATGCCTCTCCAAACCAAGCCCTGATGGTAGGTGATGATGAAAATAAGGTAATGGAACATCTTTGTACTCCTGAATGCATTGCTAAAGTTAACATGTACAGGTTCTATAACTTGCAATTAAGATCTGATCTTGAGTACTTGAACATTTTAAAAGATAATTTTAAAAGAGGAGAAAATGAATACAAGCTTAAAATAGAAGACTTAGAGAAAACCATTTCTACTATAAACCATGAGCATACAAATAACAGGACATAGATCAAAGTTCTTATTGCCAAGTTAACTGAATACAGGTTGAGCTTATGATCAGCAAAGATAGGGTAGAAAAATGTGTTCTTGAAGAAGAAACCTTAAAAAACATCATATCTTCATCCTTGCAAGCAAATGTTCATTATTAGAATAGGAAGGGACTTGGATCAAGTGAAATAGCTCCTCCACAGACATTACTATCAGTTAGAGAACCACGGTGTGGAACTTGTGAAGATGAGCTACCTCATATTGATCCTATCCAAGAGGAAGATGAAGATGAAGATAAAGAGGACATAGTGAAGGGTGAACTAGAAGTGAGTGAAGGTGTTCATTCCAAGAAGGGTCACTATATCCCTGGAGAAGAGAAGAGACCAGGGATGGCCAAGTTTGCAAAAAAGAACTTCATCAGGTTTGCGAAAAGAAGATTAAAAGAAAGTGTAGGAGATCAATCCAACCTTCAACCCCAAGCAAAAACAAGTTTTTATCTCTGCTGGGTTTGAGGTGAGGAAGACTTAAGACTTGACAAAGGACTCTAGTACCAGGGGTCCTAGTTCAAGTCTAAGCCTTCCTGGTTAGGAGCAAAAGGTCAAACCTATGTGCACCACTGCTTCATAGGCTGGACCATCCAACTTCAAAGGCAAGCTTCACCTTTAGAAGCATGTTGCATATTCTAAGAAAATGAAGAAAGAGCTGGAAAAGGTTCAAGACAAACCTTTTTCTTAGAACAAGACTCTCAGAGGAAAGACTATTGAATGTATCATGTCTAGTGGTACAACTCATTATGCAAAGGATTGCATTTACAATCCTAAGAGTACCATCCACATGAACAAAAAGAAGACCTCTGAGAAGAAGAAGAAAATAGCTTCGGAAGGAAAATCATTTTCCTTCGGTAGCTTCAAGGTGAACCAAAAGGTGATAGGTAGAAAACCGTATTCGGAAGCAAGTTTGGTCTTAGAAGAAAGGAATGCTTCTGAATCACTAAAGTCTGATGTAGTGGATGCAAAAGATTCCAAAGGTTTAGTCTCCAAAACTTTTGAAGTCATAAAAACCTCTGAAGTTTTGAAAGCCAAGTCTAATCTTCCAAAGGTGGTGTGGAAGATAATGGAAGGCCATGTGACTGAAGTTTCTTTATCAACAATAGCCAATGATTCCCAAAGCTTGCAAATAGGATCAATGGTTGTTGTACTATAGCCAATGATCCCCAAAGCTTGCAAATAGGATCAATGATTGTTGAACTATATTCAGTTCATCTTGATAAGCCCAAGACAATTAAGGGTTGGGCTTCCAAATGTAACTAATCACCTATTTTCATGTGAAGGAACAGCTGAAGACCAAAAGGAATGTATGGATCATTGATAGTGGCTATTCCAGGCATATAACTAGCAATGGCTCTTTGCTTCAGAACTTTGAGAAAATTGATGAAGGGCCAGTTGTTTTTAGAGGTGAATCAGGAGGTTACATTACTGGAAGGGGCAAGGTCAAAAATGGTAAGGTCGGCGTTGAAAAAGGTAAACTCTGTCAAGGAGCTTGAGTACAATCTTTTTAGTGTGTCTCAAATTTGTGACCAGAGACATAACATATTCTTTATTGAGCATGAATGCATTGTTCTAAAACCCGAGGTGATCATTCCTCAAGAGCAAGTTTTGCTCAGAGCCCCCAGGAAAGGTTACATGTACAACATGGACATGCAAGAAACCTCCCCTTCTAGAGAAGTCTCTTGCTTTCTATCTAAGGCAAATAATGATGAGTCTTTCCTTTGGCATAAAAGAATGTGAAATGTAAACTTTAAGAACCTGAATAAACTGATTAAGAATGATTTAGTAACTGGAATACCAAAGAAAGAGTTACAAGTGATTACCATTGTGTTGAATGTCTTAAAGGAAAGCAACACAAATTGTCACATAAGCCAAAGGAAATGAACTCCATCACTAGTCCCCTTCACTTATTACATTTGGATCTTTATGGCCCCACCAATGTAATGAGTTTAGGAACAAATTCATATTGTCTTGTGATAACAGATAGTTACATAAGATATACTTAGTTATTCTTTCTTAAAAGTAAGGATGAGACCCTTGAAATCTTGAAATCCTTAAGAATCAATGTGATCACAAGGTTAAGATCCAAATATGTGATCAAGGAACTAAATTCAAGAACCAAATCCTTGATTCATTTTGTTATAAGAAAGGTATTTCAAGACAATATAGTGCTTCTAGAACTCCTCAACAAAATGGTGTTGCTAAAAGGAGAAATAGGACACTTATTGAGGCTGCAAGAACCATGCTTTCTGACTCTAAACTACCCATCACCTTCTAGGCAGAGGTAGTCAACACTACTTGTTATGTGCATAACAGAGTTTTAGTAGTCAAAACTCATAGTAAGACACCTTATAAACTGTGGCACAAAAGAAGTCCTTTTATTGATTTTCTCAGGTCATTTGCATGTCCATGCACCATCTTGAATACCAAAGATCACATAGTCAAATTTTCCTACAAAGCAGATGGTGGACATTTCATTGGATAATCTTCTCAAGCTAAGGCTGATATAGTGTGCAATCTCAAAACTAGAGTAGTTGAGGAGTCAGGAAATGTGACCTTTAATGAACACACTCTAAGTGTGAAAGGTTCTAGTCCTGATTTGCAATTTGATCTTGATTTAGTTAACAACTATTTTAACAAATCTTGTGAAGATGTTTCTGGAAACTAGTAATACATCTGTTGGAGATCCTGATCCAAGGATTGAGTTGAGAAGACCAAATGTTTAAATTTCTTCAGCATAAGTGGTAACAAACACTACAAGTGCAAATCCTATCAGCACAACCATGAGAAACTAATCTACTGATACATCTGAGGTGCCAAACAATTCCAAGAATGAGGCATAAAACTCAAAAGAAAGGATTTCCAATGCAGGAGGAGATGGAGATGGTGAAAGTGATCAATAATGCCTTGATACTGACAACCACTCCATTAAATACAACATCAATCATGTTACACACTCTTCGAATCAAGTCACACTTGTTGGGTGTGCTGATGTGGTAGGTGATACTCAATCACCAGATCTAAATTTCACAAATTTAGAACTATTAAATCAACTTGCTGTGATTACTCAGCTAAGAATCCATAAGTCATTTTGATACCACAAATATCATTCGAGATGTTAAGACTGGGGTGAGACTAAAAGGACAAACCCATGATAAAAATGTTTGTATGTACTCTTGCTTCTTATCCCATATTGAGCCAAAGAAAGTTAATTAAGCTTTAAGAGATGGAAGTTGGATTGAAGCAATGCAGAAGGAACTGCTTCGATTCAAAAGACAAGGTATTTAGAACCTATGACCTCTTCTTCCTGGGAAGATGCCAATAGGAACCAAGTGGATATTCTGGAACAAGAAAGATGATAAAGGACACATAATAAAGAACAAGGCAAGACAGTAGTCCAAGGGTACGCTCAAAGGCAACAGACTTTAAATTAATAGAACAAAGGCTTACATGTTTGTTTACATATGATCCTATATATAATCGATGTATCAGCTTCAATGTTTGGAATTGTCACAAGGCCACCTTATACTTATACAAATACTAAACACTAAATTTAACTTTAAACTAATTACATATGTGACTCGTAACTTCGAATCGAACTTGTATCCAACAAATAAGTCCAACATATACTTATACACATATACAATTGAAAGCTTCATGAATAGTTGTTAATAATTAGTGATCCACGTAATAGACCCCATGTATCTTTATATATGTCCTTTCTTTGTCTTCTGGATATCACCTTCTTAGCCCCTTGTAACACCCGGGGACTCACCATGTTTGATGAGGTTCGCCCCACCATCCCTAACGACACATAGCGGTTGTTCTAGGCACATGTCGGGTAACATATCACTATTAAACAATGTTAAACCATATATTGGAGGGTATGTTATTTTTGCCGGTGATAGAGGAGGTAAAAATATAAAGAAAGGTACAGTGTCTAATGGTGTTTTAAGTTTTGAAGATGTTAGTTTTGTTGAGAAACTAAAGCACAATTTGCTAAGTGTTTCTCAAATTTATGATAAACAGTATTCAACACACTTCACTGATAAAGAATGTCTTATTTTAAAACCTAGCTTTGTAATCCCTGATGAATGGATTTTATTAAGACTCCGAGAGACAAAGACATGTACTTGTTAGATATGAATGGCTCACATTCATTTGTAATAGCGTCTTGTTTGTTATCGAAAGCCTCAGAAAGTGATTCAATGTTATGGCATCGTTGTCTTGGCCATGTAAAGATTAAGAATATGAATAAGTTGGTTAGGGGAAATCATGTTGTAGGCTTTCCATTGAAAGAATTTCAACTTATTGAACATTATTTGTCATGTTCAGAAGGCAAACAACAAAAACCTCCTCATAAACCAGTTGCCCACATCAAAATCAACTCAATCCTTTAATTGTTACACATGGATTTGTTTGGTCCGGTAAGTGTTTTGAGTTTGGGACATCATGCATATTGTCTGGTTATGACTGCTGATTTTTCTAGGTTTACTTGGGTTTTCTTTCTAGCAACTAAGTATGAGACGCCTTAATTGTTGATAAAGTTCATGATTCTTGTTGAAAATCAATCAGACAAAACCATCAAGTGCATCAGAACTGATAATGGAACAGAGTTTTACAATCATATTCTGAATGAATTTTAGGATTCAAAGGGGATTGAGAGACAATTCAGTTCTGCAAGAAATCCATAACAAAATGAAGTTGCTAAAAGACGGAACCAAACTTTGATTGAAGCAACTAGAACAGTGCTATCAGCAGCCAAATTACCTTCATTGTTTTTGGCTGAAGTTGTTAATACTACATGTTATGTTCAGAATTGTGTTCTAATCAATAAACAACAAAACATGACTCCTTATGAAATATTTTTTAAACATAAACCCAAAGCCAAATACTTTTGGACATTTGGATGTTGCTGTACTTTGTTACACACATCTGATTCAAAATCAAAATCTGATAAAAAAAAGTAGATGAATGTTACTTTGTTGGATATTTAGCTAACAAAGTAGCATATAGGGTTTATAATAAAAAGAAAAAATAAATTATTGAGTTATTTGATATAGATTGGCATGAATCTAACAAAACAGATGTAGGATCTACTCCTTCTTGGCTATATGTTATGCCATATTGTTTGAAAACTTTAATCGATCTTCTGTTGTGCCTACAACTAGTCAACCTTTGACATCATCCATTCAAGATGCATTATCTGATGAATTTGGACCTATTTCTTCTTTGACTAAAGGAAAATCTTCAGACATACCTTCTTCTTCCACAACATCAGTTGTTCAACCATCAGAGTGTAATCTGAACTAGGTTTCTGAACCTGAATTGACCATAATTCAGAAACCCAAGATGTTCCAATTGATACAATTCAAGTTCCATTTGAAAACTTATATGTTGATAATGATATTAATAAAGAGGAACATATTATTTATCAACCGAAAGTTAGAACTAACACTAAAGAACCTGTTGGCCACATGTCAAATTTAGACGAAGTTATATCTGAAGATCTCATTCCTCAGTTGAGAATACTTAGAGATAATCCAACTAAAGCAATTATTGGTCCATTATCACAAGGCTTACACTCAAATTCAATATGGAGCAATAAATACATGCTTGTATACATGCTTCATTTCTCAAATTGTGCGAAAGAATATTGAAATGGCTTTGAAAGAAAATAGTTTGGTTGAGGCCATGCAAAACGAGCTGATGCAATTTAAGAAATTAGATGTTTGGCATCTATGTGAGCTTCCAAGGGATAAGTTGCAGATCGGAACAAAATGGATATTTCGAAACAAAAAGGATGAGAAAGGTGTTATTGTTTGCAACAAGGCCAGAATTTTTGTTCAAGGGTTCTATCAAGTTGAAGGTCTTGATTATAAAGAAGTATATGCTCCAGTTGCAAGACTTGAAGCCATGCGCATATTTCTGGCTTATGCTTCAAACATGAACTTGAAAGTACCAGATGATTGTCAAAACTTCATTTTTGTATAGCGAAATGAAAGAGGAGACCTATGTTTGTCAACTGCCTGGTTTTGAGGATCTAAATCAACCTGACCATGTTTACAAGTTAGACAAAGTACTCTATGGTCTACATCATGCACCTAGTGCTTGGTCTGCCACACTCACTAAACATTTGCTTACAAATGGTTATACGAGGGATGCTATTGATGAAAATTTGTTTTTAAGGAAGACTGGTGATGGCTTCATTTTTGTCCAAAGTGATGGAATTCACTTTTACAGTTTTGAACATAGAACACAAGAACAAAACAATGAATTCCCCAAGGATCGATTTCAATCTCTCAAATATAACAACAAGTTGTTATAGAATCAATACTCATTAATCATAGGGCAAAAAAACCCATGATTAATGATATGATATCTATGTGTGTCTATGATTGTGTGTTTGTATGCTTGATTGCTTGAATAATAATAAACTGCTTGTTTGATTGATTGTTCAAAAGCTTACAAAGGATTAGGGTATACTACTATTTATAACCTATACAATGATCTATGTACAGTTACAAAAATACCCTTATGTAAACAAATTACATATAATCCTAAGTCTAAGTGTTGTCTGTTATAGATGATAACATGTCCGTTGTGGATGTGTAAACGTCCGCTGTGGATGATGAATGAGTTGTATATGGTGTATGATAGTCATCAGCTGTTGTCACACCGTAAGTTTCCACAAACGGGGTTTTACTGTTAGGCTTGTGACATACCAGGATCTCAGCCGTTAGTTACACCAAACGACACATTAATTACAAAACATTGTTGTTTTTCATTATTAGAAATTCCAAAAAAAACATAATTAATAATGAATTCTTGAAAACATGTGCGGAAGCGTAAACACTCACAATTCAAATAGCACAAAATGCGCGCAACCCAAAGAAATATATAATTTGCAGAAACAATGTTTAATCGTTTAAAAAATCAGAATGTATGCAAAAATGAGATGCTCCTAGCCGTGCACACGTTAAGGACCTGAAAGAAGCATGCTAAAGTGTCAACACAAGGTTGGTGAGTTCACAGGTTTTGATAAACAGTAACATAATAGAAAGAAGATCCAGTAAACAAAGTAATATTAGTAGATAGCTAGTCTACATAATAAGTTGCTTAGTGTATGAAGTTCGCAACCGAAACTGACAATGTAAATGTATGCCTCGGCTGTGGCTACCAGACCACAACAATAGAAATTAGGTCATCTAAACACCCATTTGACGTGCAGTCGTGCTAGCGCGACTAGCTTGGGTGGGGTTTGTCAAACCCAATAGATCTACTCAGAATTACCTCGCTAAAATACATAAATTAATGGTTCGAAAGTGAAGACTTAAATTGGTACAACACTAGTAATCATGTGATAATACAGTAATACTAATCAAATGAAGAACATTTTGAAAAGAACATGTTTCTCTTCCCCAAAAGAAACTATAAGAAAGTGGGGCTGTAAACTCACCTTGAATGCACAGCAACAAATAATGCAAGCACAAAAAATAGGGTTCCGATTAACCTGAATTTCATTTAATATATAATTGATATTAAATATTAATAATAGGACCAGTTATTGAGGACAGACTAGTATAATTCGCGATCACGGTTCGATTACAATAAATCATTGGTTTTCCCCCATTCCCAAACAAGCACAACATATACAACTTTGCACAAGCATAACGCTCAAATATACACACACACCTCAGATCATACATGAAAGTATTGTTTACAAATCTTTAATTATAAGAATTTTCATAATAATACCGATAGGTTACACCACCAAACATACATAATATATATATATATATATATATATATATATATATATATATATTACAATGCTTCACACCCTACATAACTTATAATAAAAACACACACACAAATATGCATGACATATATTATGCATAACCAACCATGAATACGCACACACATATACGCATCATAAATAACCCATACATCACCCAATTCAAACCTTAAACCACACCACAAGCCATAACCAGGAACACCAAGTACACCCAAAACCACATGGGTACACATCGTGAACACCGACCATGAACACCCACATAACCCAACCTTCCGCAATCTCCATTCCAACCCACCAAAGACACCATAAATGATCATACATAAACATTATCTACCATACATGCACACACACACAAGAATCATATACACATGCACACCTTGAACATACACAACCACCCCTGCGCACAACAACCTAAAACCATGCCCACTCACACGCAGATTGCATTTATACATACATCCATGCATAAACATATAGATACATACAACTGCATGCATAATAACAGAATATAATGCATATTAGACGATTCGAAACAGTAACCGCAATTAACGCGAGTAGTGAACGGTATCGAATGACGGTTGTTTGGGGTTGCACAGTTACCGAACTAGCTGTTGAAGAGAGGGGAGTCGCCGGAGGTGCTCAGTCGTGAGTGAGGCTATTGTCAGGTAGTCACGGTTGAAAGCAGGGAGTTGCTTCATTGCAGTTCTGATCGACCACGGATGAGTTTGTCGGGGGAGTTGGTCATCGAGAGAGACGGTTTCCGAAGAGAAGTTAATCGAGGAAGGGAGGGGCTGCCGTTAGAGGGTGCAGATTAGGGTTCCGCAGGAAGATGGCGTCGGTTGAAGGATGGTCGAGGGGGGGGGGGTTTACGGTTCACATAAAGAAAATTGTGTAAAAGTTACACATTGGTCCCTTAATGTTTCATAATTTTCATTTTTAAGTTAATTAAGGTTAATTTATTTAATGTTAATTAGAATATTGTCACACCCTCAAAATCCACCCGTGGGGTTCTACCTCGAGGCGCGTGACAAACCATGATCTCAGACACAGTCATATCAAACGGCACTATATGCATTTTCAAAATAAGCGTTTGACCGTAAATCAAAGTAAAAGACAGTTTTTAATGTAATCAATGCAGAAGCGTAAACGTTTGTGAAACCATGAGTAATAAATGCGTAAAACAAGGCTCCCAATGAAAGTAGTAAATGTAAATGAACTTTCTTTCAAATGATAAAGATGATGCATGAGCCTTAGATATGCAACCCTAACCTTAAGCGTGCCAACAACCTGAGAAGACATGCTAAAGTGTGTCAACACAAGGTTGATAAGTTCACAGGTTTAAATCAGTAAATATGTTTGACCATTTTTTGGTAAAAGTAAACAAAGGTATACCATAGGTAGCTAGCCTATATATCAAGTTACTTAGTGTTTCGAACCGAAGCTGACTGTTTGTGAGTTGTTTTGCCTTCCGCCATGTCTTATCACAGAACAATGGCAAGTGTCTAGGTCAATTAAACACCCGTTAAACCTCCAGTCAAGTTAGCGCGACTCATGCAGGTGGGGTTTGTCAAACCCAGTAGTACTACTCAAAATTACCTTGCTAGCTCGTTATTAACAGTTCGAGTATGTAAGGACTTGCGTGATAATGTTTGCACTACAATAATAGGAGATATACCAATAATACCAAACCAGATAAAAATAGTTTGCATGCTTCTCCCCCAAAAAGGAAAGTAAGTAAAAGTGGGGCCATGAAGACTCACCTTAGATGCGTATGAATACATGAGGTGTAAAAGCTGGAAGCTAATCATAACCTAACAAATGTAGGTCCATGAGTATGTGTACATAATGGTCAAGATGAACCCCATTATATCCAAACAATATAATTGTTAGCATGTTCGAGAAATGTTTGACAAGTTTGACAAAGTTCACTTTTTTATCAAAGTTGACTTTTGTTGACCAAAGTTGACCCGACTGACCTGATGACCCGTTGGTGATTCAAATAAGTAAAAGTATGTTTAGTCATGCTCAAATAGCTCAAATAATGATTCACATACAGTTTCATGTCAAAAATCTATTTTTGGAAAGTTTCTATTTTTGGAAAGTATCACATCTTTACACATGTGTAATCCATTTCAAGATTATAAAGCACATCATAAAAAAACACCAATCACACCATCATATCATGTTATACACACATCACATACAACATTCATCACATCATATCACAAAAGTTTCCATAAATAACATGCGTGATCGTACGAAACGTTGTTCACAATTCGATTATTCCCAATTCATCCTTATGCTCTAAACATATAACAATCATTACATCTAATAAAACATGCATAAATCATCATCTATATACTAACTTACCCAAAAAGTTTCCTTTAATGGAAAGTACCCAAAAACCGAGCCATAACCGAAAGTTCAAAACATGACTTTTCATCCATTAGCATCAATTAATATCCTAGAACCATCAATTCAATTCAATTCAATTTCATAAAAATCATATGATTTATACAAAAGCCCCAAATTAAAGTTTCCTTAATAAGTAAGCCTTGGTTTTGATCAAAATAACACAATTTCACAAAACCAATCTGTACAAACATTATTATATTGAATACTAACACATAATCCATCATCAATTTCAATAAATTTCAAGCTTTGACTTGTTTGGATCATCTATGGTTCATGTTTATCATGGAGATCAAAGAACATGAAATCAAACATAAAAACTTACTTGAAAGGCTTAGATGATGATCCCTAGTACGTGTTTGATGCAAGAAACGTTGAAAATCACCACCAATATGCAAGAACAAGATCAAAGAAGTTGTGCTTTGTGTGTGTGTGTTTGATTTGTTGTGAAATATCTGAAGGGAAAGGAGAAGGGGATGGCCAAATGGTGATTAGGGTTGGGGGTTGGGTTTTATACTTTTTATTATTTACAAGAAAGGCCCCCGTCTTTTATAAAAACCATTTTAACGCTACGTGATTGAACTTTTTCAACACCGAAACCTCCAAATGCTCATATAATATCAAAATTATTAATAACATGAAATAATATTCATTTTTCAAGTTCAAAGGCATATTTATAATAATTAGGCATTAAAAGCCGAAAATGCGCGAAAACGCATAAATGCTAGAAAATTCCCAATTTTCACAACCAAGCTACACATTTATTGTTTGTGCAATAAATGACGCATTTAAGTAAACAATATTAAATGCATGAATGTATAATTGGAAAACCATGATTGTGATGATCGGAAAGTGACCTGAAAATGTTGGGTGTCACATCATCCCCCTGTTCAAAGAAATTTCGTCCCGAAATTTAACTAACTCTGGTAAAAGACGGACGGAAATTTCCTGGTTGTCACAAATATCTATATTTATCATTTAATAACAATAATTTGATTAATTATAAAATAATGGAGAGAGGTTAGGTTTTGGAAACAATGTTAACCTAAAACTTAGGTTGTTACAGCTGTGAACACTTGTTGAATGTGTTGTCTTGTTGTTGTCCTTTGTGAATGTACATTCGCTGTGGATGTGTATCCGCTGTGGACTATTTATCAGCTGTGGACTTGTTCATCAGCTATATGTACTTGATCATCAGCTATGAAGATGTTCATCCGCTATGAGTACTTGGACTTCTTCAGACTTCATCCGCTGCTAACATTTATGCATCCGCTGTGGGAAGGTCTTCATCCGCTGCCAACACTTGCAAATTTTATTTATCTACAAAACCTTTAAAAGAAATTTAAACATAATTAGTGTATGTTATGAATGTTAATAATGCTTATATGTTAGTTAATGATTTTTTGAATGTTAGAACATATTATGTTTGATTATGGCAAGCATTATCCTTTTATACACTTGTTAAGTCCAACAATACTCCCCCTAAGGATGATGTTGCCAACCTTTAATGTTTGCTTGTTACTGTTTTGTTTTTTAGTGATATGTGTTTGTTAATGTTTGATTTGCATGATTGCATGATTTCATGATTGCATGATTGCATGATTAACTTATGATGTTTGATTGATTAGTTTCATGTATAATTGCATGATTGATTGATTAACTGATTACACATGTGTAATCAGATTACCTTGTATGTTCTGAACTGATTCATATATGTTTGCTTGTATTACTTGTTACTTGCATGAATGTTGTTATGTTTGATGATATTTGTGATATTAATGAATGATTGATGTTTTGATTGTTTGAGTGGTTAGATATGTATGATTGTTGTTTTACATGTTTGTTTGTTTGTTAGTGAACCTTTAAGCATGAGAGGGGCCAACTTCATCTACACTCTTCTGTACTTCAGAGGTGGCTTTAAGAGATTCTTTAACATCTTTCTCTATGATTTGGTCTTTCTTAGCTTCCTTCACTTGATCAGCTAGAGGAGTAATCTTCAAAGCATTAAGGCAGTTCACTATGTGTTCAGTGAAGTACTGAACTGAACTTTTCTGGTCATCATGCTTGAATTTGATTGGAAGTTGTATCATCTGCTTCAGGGTGGTCTGATTCAAACTTTTGAATTTCAATGTTGATAACCAAAGTGGTTACAACATGATCACCCTTCAGAACTTCCAAATTGTTATTCTTTGAGATCCTTAGGCTTGTGATTCCTTTAATATGTGTTAGTGATTGCTCATGTGTTTCTAATCTTTGCTTTAAGGCAGCATTCACATATGTTGTACCTAGGATTCTTAGCATGTGTATAAAATAATAGCAGTCACCCTTGCACAGTACATCTTCGATTCTAGGGAATGACTTCTTTTTCAGAAAAGATATGTATGATGGATGGAAAAGTTTGATCTCAATAGGATCAAACAATCTGATGTTTGTTGCCTTTTTTCCCTCTAACTTTCTCTCTAACACCACTTCAAAGTGGTGTTCATCATAATACCATCTTATGATTGGTTGGTTGTATTAATTACCATCAATCTTTTTCATAATCAACTTCAAATCGAATGGCTTCATTGGAAACCCAACTCTATCTAGCAGTTCACTATCTAGATGCTCTGTTTGTCCTTCAATTGATTGTTTCTTTTTGTTAGCTACTTGTTGTTCTCTTCTAAGCTTGACAATGTCAACTTTATCTTCTCTATCAGCCTTTAGTTTCATCTCATATTGCTATCTATTCATGTATGATCTCATGATATGAAAGAAATCAGCACCTCTAGGATTATTTGTACGATTGACCATTCTTAGCTGCATCAGGTCTAATATGTCTTCATAAGTCAATGATCCCAATTTGGATATGTATGATAAGTATGGGACAAGACCAGATACTCTCTTGATAAGCACAACATCCCATATCTCATCATATTTCCATGCTACTATCTTCCTTTCATCAGCTGAGGCTGTGAGTGTTATTCTATCATAGAGCTTCATAAAATTGATGTTTTTGTTGATCATCTCCCTCACTTCATTTCCTTTAAGCCATAGCCTGTGAGCATGAACTGCCTAGGCTCCTTGATGGGATGAAGCTCAGGTGGAGCTTGATGAAAAGTGGATAATGAAGCTACGGGATGAGGTCTAGTGACTTGTGGCTTCAAAGCATTTGTCAACATGTTCTTGTATATTTCCCTAGCTAGATCATTCATTTGTGATAAAGATTTGCCTGCATATGACATGTATGGCATTCTTGTATGGCTCAACCAACTTTTTTACCTTGGAGTACGTCATCTTCTCAATTTGAGAATCTTTGGGTAGATTCTTTTAAAACTCTTGTTGATCCTTAATCTCTTTATACTTTCTGTATGTTTGCTCAGATTATTCTTCATTACTTCTTGGAAGTCCTTGAGCAAATCTTTTACCTTAGGTAGATTAAGTTGCATGAAAGTATCATAAGGAAAGCCTTTGGATGCTAACTCTATTCCCATGAGTGTTTCTTGATCATCTGGGAATAAGTCTTGAATATTTTCAATCTTATCTTCATCCTTTTCTTCTTTTTCTTCATCAGAATCCATGAGGATAATGACTAGTTCTTGTTGTTTTTCATGAGATTGATCAATCTCTCCTTCTTCCAAAATAGCAGCCTCAGATTCTTTCTGTTTGGGCTCATCTTCATCCACTAGCTCAGTTTTAACTTTTAAAAGTTTAAGAGGTGGAGACTTAGATTCTTATTGTTCTTGTACCTTTTGTTTTCCCTTTCTTAACGAAGCTAGGCACAGTCTCTTTCTCTTACTTTCATATGTTTTCAATTGAGGCTGTGATGATGATGAAGCTTGATCTTTGGATGGTTCGGGTTGCACTTTCAAAGATTCAGCAAATTTTCTGATTAACTCCTTTTGCTTCTTAGATAATGGATTTACTGGGATGATGGTTGTTTGAGATGGTTGGGTGTTTGGTTTATGAAAATGTTGTCTGAGAATAGGTGAATAGTGGATATTCTCAAATGGATTAGCCTGGCCAAATAGCTGATCCATTGAGTATGTCTCCTCAGGGATAATGATTGCTTGTTCAGGTTCCCTTATGCTTGTTTCTTCAACAGGAGACATTGCTTGATCAATGAATTCTTCACTTAGTCCATGTTATTGACCTTCTGAATGTACTTCCTCATTTAGATAAGTTTCTATATATCCAATTCTCTATTCAATCTCTTAATCTCTTCATTTTGAGTAGTGATTATGTTCTTTAGTTCATCAATCTCATTATCTTTAGAGTTTGTCTGCTATGTGAAGTAGGCAATGTCAAGTCTTGTACTACTTAGATCTTGGTCTTTCACCTTCACTTCTTCCTTTGATTATTCGAGTTGATGTTCCAAAAATTGAACAATCAACTTCTGAGCCTTCTGATCAGTTGTGAGCTTATTTATCTCTTCATCTTTGCTCTTGAGCTTCTCTTTTAACCTTTTGGCTCTATTGTTTGATTTCTCTAACAGTATATTGTACTCAGTGAATAAAAACACTTTTGAGTACTCAATTTCGTCTTTAGTTGGGATATCACTTGCTTGTTCTTCACCTTCACCTTGTTCAACATGAGCACTTGGTTGTTCTTGATCATGCTCATGCATAGATGATGTTCCAACCTCTTCATGTAGAGTATCTTGTTCAACCAATGATGCATCTATATCTCTCAAAGTAGATAACAAAGTCTGCTGATCTGAGAGATGAGGGCTTTGAGGTGGAGAAGGCATGTGATGGTCAAAATGAAAATGTTCTTATTCTTGGGTTTCTTCTTGTGGTTGTTCTTGTTGGATGATTGGTTCAGGTTATGGTTTAGGTGCAACGGGATCTTGTTGATGTATGATTGGTACAGGCTGAATGATAGGGTCTTGGTGAATAACGTTATAAAATAATTTGTTTGGCGCTCCTTGGTCTGGAATCCTCATAAACACTTCAGGCACACGCAGATCATAATCTATCATGTAAGGAGGAACAGGAACTTCATCACCATGGTACAAACTTGATTTGATCCTGTTAAGCACATGTTCATTGAAATGAACAGGCTCAAATACAGCAACTTCTCTTGGGATGTTTGGCAATAGGTCATTAATGATCATCTAAAGGAATCTAGGATACATCTGGAACATGTTTCTCACTTCAATAAGATTGTATATCATCCCATTCAACACTTGAGCAGCAAAATTGAAAGGTCTCCTTGCTATAATACTAGCAATGGCAGAAGAACTCCTTAGTGAAGTGGCATCCCAGCCAGTCTTCCTGTTGGTCATTGTCTTCTGATATGTGTGCATAGGAAATTTGAATTGTGCACAAATATAAGACTTCTTGATCTACTTTCTCTCAATGGTATCAGTCTAGCCTACTTGTCTGAACACATGGAGAACATAGTTCTTAACAAATTCCAATGGACCTTCTGTATCTTCATCACCCAACTGTAACACTCTTCTGATAACTTCTTCTCAGATAGTGATCTGCTGATCATAGATGGTAGACACTACTACTTGTTGACCTTGTTCTTTCTCCAGATGAGCATGAGTCTAGAATTGGACAATATGATCTTCAATAATCTCTGGTCTAGCTGTCATAGCATGTAAAAGCCTAGTCTATCTGATAGCTTGTATGATATCTCTTTAGTTCTCAGCTTTTGGTGAGTCTGGGTTGAGATATGCACAAAGATTATGATCTCTGACAAACACAAGGTTTGTCGTATCTGCAAATAAGAAGAGTTTGTTAATAACTTGTATGATTGTAATGCATGATGCTAATATGATTAAATTTTGAGTTTGTGTTCATTGGGCAGTTGTATGATATGAAATAATGAATCATGTATGTTGAACCCATTGATTATGTCTAATGTTTGTTAGTTGACCATTATCAATTTTGAGTAGTTTGACTTTTACAAGTCAAAGTTAATCAGTTTTAATCTTGTAAATCTTGTTGTTTTCAAGTTGTTTTAATCCAAACTTATTTGGATTATGTTGATTCATAACAATGAGTTGTTTAGTTCAAATCATAAACTAATTATGTCTCATCATAACTTGTTAATGAATTTCAGTTGACTTTTGATGTCATAATACATCATTTAATACACATTGAATGTATATGCATGTAATGTTATTATGTTTAATGTCATGCCAAATTAACTATTTTTACATGTTTGTTACTAAAAGTTTATGTTTGCAATATTATATCATATTTCAAATCATATTCTACATTTTCAAAGATCAACAACCAATTTTGAATGTTTTTGACATGAACACTTTGACTGTTCATGAACCCGATGAACACTTAATCAAAATTCATCACATAAACATGTCTAATACCTGTGACAATGGTTGTTAAACATGTATTCAATGAATAATTTTGTTAATATTATTAAATGATTTCAATTTGCTTCCGTTCATGAATCGGCTTAAGGTATATCAATGTTCGAATCAGAATCAAGCAAATGTGTGTTTGATGAATGTTTAATGATTAAAATCATGTTATTATACCTATTTGAATAAATGTTAGTGATGAAATCAATTGAACAAGTGTTTTGACTCATCAGGGTTTATCGCACTTCAGCAACGTTTTAGAAATTTGATTTTACCTCTCACACTTGTGATGAATGAAAATATGAAAAGTGTTGGTCTATATATACAACGGATATAATGAACGTCCGTTGTGTATACAGTGTCTATGTGCATTATGTAAACAGTTCAAACTTAAAATTTAATTTTAAGTCATTCGCTATGAGTTACACATATGCTATGGGCACAGTGCGTCCGCTGTATAACTTATCAAGTTGTATGTTGTGGACCCTTGAATGTTTTTTTGTGTTCACAGCGGATGACAATTTAGTCATGCACTATGGACACTTGTGTGAAATGAAAATTCACAACTGACTAAAAGTCATACACTGTGTTTGACCACGGTTGTTCATGCGCTGTGTATACTTTGATAAATTGTTTGGTTGTTCATAGCGGATGAAAATTTGTCATGCGCTATGTGAACAATTTTTGTGTTGGAGATGTTCACATTGGATGACTTATTGTCATGTACTGTGAACAATTTGTGTAATTATGAGTGTACAGCGTATGATTACCCGTATGCATATGTTGTATACACTTGTACTGTTTCAACAACAGATGTCCAAAGTTAGTCATGCGCTGTGAAAACTTACTATATTTATAGCGGATGCTTTACTAGCATCATGCGCTGTGAACACATGTATTTTTAATAATGCATAGTGGATGCATGTTTGTTTGTCCACTATATACACATAGGTGTATTTAGCATTATTAATGGTTAACTGTATCAACAGTAGATGTATGTTTTGTATGTCCGATGTGCCTACAGTTGTCAAAATTTTAAAACTTTTTGATTGTTTTGAAAATTTTTGCTCATCAGCTATGTAAAATAATACATATGCTATAGAGACTTGAATGTTTTTGTTTGTTTTGAAATTTGAATGTATGTTAAAATTTTATAATTTTAACATAATTAATATATGGATGATAAAATATCACTCACAAGCAATATCGTGCATGTATATGTGTCAAACTGTTGTGTTTGAGTGATGGCTTGACTTGGCTTTATTTAAAACTCAAAATTTTAATATTTCAAATTTTAAATTTTATGATTATGCACATATTCTGCTTCGTTTGATATTTCCATATTCATCTTTCTCCCCTTAAATTTTTGCATATTTATAAAAACTTCTTTTAAAATAACAAAAATTTGAAATTGTTTTAATGGAAATTATCAAAGTTCAATTTGCTTGTTTGCATGATAAACATTTAGAAAGATAGCACTTTATCTAACAAAGAAATGAATGATTTTCATGCTTTGACATTAATCATTTGCACATGACATGAGATCATACTAGTCTTAAATCCTTATTGAGTTGATTTGATAATTTTGAGAATAGACATAGACTAATACAATGTTGATTGCAGATATTGTGATCCATTTAAACTCATGCATTGTATTAATGATTGATTGAAACAGTGAGTGATATCATGTTTTGAGTGTATTAAGATGATATATATGTACCCCAGACCTGATTGTATGTTAAGATCAATCCTCCTCAAAATATTCTAGAAAGTACTTTCAATACTTATGACCAAGCTACTTAGGAGTACAAATGCTCAATTTGATCCATATTTTTTGATCCACATTGGGATTCTTTTGCACTTCACTTTGGAAGGTGATTCTCTTTGGGATTCTTTTGATTCATTAACAAGGAATGTAGTCTAAAAGACTTTATAGATTGTTCATCCAAGATGGATTTGTTCCTCATTGGGAATCTTTTTGGATCAAGATGTAGGTCATTCATGTCTATGCTCAGCACAACAAAGAATGCCTTAGTGTACTCCAAGTCTATGGAAATCATAATAGAGGAGATACTTGTATGATTGAGCAATTTATAATCTGCTTCACTTGGTGTATATGAGTTATTTTACAAGCAATCTATATTGGATAGACCAATACTCACCATAAACCAAGATGGGTGTTGCTAACCACACAATCATGAAAATTTAGTTCTTCACTATTGTATATGATGTTAAGTGTCCCATGCTGAGCCTATCCACACATCAAATAAAATATTGCAAGTCTTTATTAGTGGAAAATGACTCAAGTGAAGAAGTAATCTAGTGTACCATCATTTCTCATGAGTGGTCATGTGTGATTCAAATTGTTTGTTAATTGGAAAACATGAATGTTTGTTTGATATCTTGATTTTGAAAGATGTATGTTTGATGTTAAAATTGGACTTTAACAAAATCAAGATTGTTTGATATTAATATTTTGAAAACATTACTTGTTTGGTTCATAATTGATCATACCAAATAACTGAACCAGAAATTCAAATCTTGCTGAATCAAATGGTTTTGTAAACAGGTCAGCCAATTGATTGTTAGTGTGAACCTTGATCAACTTTATCAGACCCTTTTCTGAGCAATCTCTTAGAAAGTAATATCTGATATCTATATGCTTTGTTTTTGAATGTTGAATAGGATTGTCAGTTATGAACATGGCAGCAGAATTGTCAATGTGTATGGGTGTTTCAAGAAAATTAATGCCATAATCAAACATTTGGTTTTGAATTCAAAGCACTTGAGAAAAGCATGAAGAAGAAGCTAAATATTCTGCTTCGACTATTGACACAGAGACATTTGTTTGTTTCTTGCACTGCTAGGAGATTAATCTTGATCCAAGAAACTGACATCCTCCTGTTGTGGATTTTCTGTTGTTGTTGCATCCACCATAATCATTGTCAGTGTATGCAAATAAAGAGAAATCTCCATCTTTAGGATACCATAGACCAAGTGCTGGTTTGCCTTTTAAGTATCTAAATATTCTCTTTACAACATTTATGTGTGATTCTTTTAGATCTGATTGATATCTGGCACACATGCAAACTGCATATATGATGTCTGGTTTGCTTGCAGTTAGGTACATCAGGGAGCCTATCATGGATTTGTAAAGCTTTTGATCAACTGATATTCCTTCTAGATTGGGGCCAAACTTCAATCCAGTTGCAAATAGTGTTTTACTAGATGTCCAATCAGTCATGTTATATTTCTTCAAGATCTGATTTACATACTTGCTTTCATTGATAAAAATTCCTTCAACAGATTGTTAAACTTAAAGACCAAGGAAGAATATAAGTTCTCTCATTGAGCTCATTTGGAATTTTGATTGCATAAGAGCCTCAAACTCTCTACAAAGTTGTATGTTGGTGGAGCCAAATATGATGTCATCCACGTAGACATGTACAACTAACAAGTCTTGTTCTTTTCTCTTTAAGAACAATGTCTGATCAATCTTTTCTCTGGTTTACCCATTGTATAGGAGAAACTTTGATAAAGTTTCATACCACTTCCTAGGTTCTTGATAAAGACCGTATAGATCTTTATCTAACTTGTAGACTCTGTGAGGAAAGTCTGGGTCTTCAAAACCTGTTAGTTGAGCAACATATTCCTCTTCATCTATCTTTTCATAGAGAAATGCACATTTCACATCCATTTGGAATACAATGAAGTTCTTTGATGAGGCATATGCAAGGAACACTCGGATGGCTTCTAGTCTAGCTACAGGAGCAAAGACATTATCATAATCAATTCCTTCCTCTTGAGTGTATCCCTAAGAAATGAGCCTTGCTTTGTTTCTGATGACAATCCCTTTGTCATCTGCTTTGTTTCTGAACAGCCATCTTGTGCCAATAGTATAGTGACCTTCTGGGAGGTCAACTAACTATCATACCTCTTTCTTCCTAAATTGTTGTAGTTCCTCTTTCCATTTCTTCTATCAAACTATTGTCTTTGAGGGCTTCTGTGAGGTTTTTGGGTAAGCAAGAAAACAAGCAAATGTTTGATGCATCAGATTAACTACATGTCAATCTAACATTGAGATCACCTATGATATTCTCTAAAGGATGATATTTGTGAGCTCTTGTGCTTTCAATCTGATCAACAGGGATAGTTGAATCAAGATTAGTGATTGTTTGGTCAGGTGTTGATGGTTGAGCAAGGGTATTTGATGTTGTTTGATTATCTGGCTGTATGGGTTCATGGAATGTTTATGGTGAATCATGAAAGAAATCTAAGATTTCATCATCATGTTGGGTATCAGGTAGTGAATGATAATCATCATCTTCTTCAACTGTGCCTGAATGATGTGACCTTGTTTGTTTGCTTGGTTGAGAGTCAATTGAAGATTGTTGTTGAGTGGTCACTGGAGTTGATAATGATGGTGTGTTTGGGATGTTCGTCTTGATGTGTTTGGGATCTTAAATTTTCCAACAAAGTCTATACACAAATATTAAGCTTTTAAAAAGCTCATATTGGTAACTGCCAAAATTTTGTCCGGTTTCTCTACATATAACTTACTAAGTTTCCACCACGTAACGTGGGGTAGAACCACTAGTTATATACATTAATCGCTCTGTTATCATTTAGGTAGCAACTAAACTACTCATATTCAAAAAGTAATATATATTAAAATAAGAAACAATTTAAAATATGTTTGGGTTTGATTTATTGTATTTGACACAAATAAATATATATAATATATTGTTCATCCCATAAACCTGCCAACTTTAAATCCTTTAATCCGTCAACGTGAGACGATTTGCAACTTTATAAACCAGCTTCTCTACGACATATGCGTTTATTCATATAACAAGGTAATATAGCTCTTGATGATTTATAACATAGCCATAACTAAATGCAGTAAATCATATTCATATGCAAACCATTGATGAGATCTGGAAAGGACATGATGCATAGAGGGTAGAGAGTCTGCTTTAGAAAGGATGAAAATACAAATACATTTTATCACACGCCCCTATCTAGAACGAGATATCTAAACCAAGAAACTTGTCTCTTGTTATTCCGTCTAGAAATTGTCTCATTTCTTCAGTGAAATGCTTGGTCCACTCTCCTACTTTACCTTCTCTAAAGAAAGCTTCTCGAGGTAAACCCTCACGTATAGTCCCATCCCTATTAACATCACATAATCTTTTGAAACTACACAGACTCACAATCTCTTGCACCACACCTTTTGCCTCTTCCTCCCCTGTGAAAGGGCAGCCCAAGAAATTCGCTATACGTTTTACGTTATTCGCGGTATCCCTTTTCATGTTCTCGTATGTTAAAAATGAATTCGTGTTGGGTGTTCTAAACTCTCCTTGTAGTACCCTTTTACATGATCCCAATAAGGTCCGCATGCAGTGAAACCTTTACTAAACCTCTCGAATGCCTCCTCAAATGTAACTGGATCAAGAGATTTATCCTTCACCTTGTTTACAAGTGGAATGCAGAAACAAAAACATCTTTAGGGTTTCTACACATGTAAACCATACGACAACTAGAATCAAGAATGGATTTAGGCAATGAAGTGTATGGCATATGGGTAGCAAAGACGCGAGTCAAATTAGCATTCGTATAAGTAGGTTTGCTTCTTAATACTTCATTCTCGATGAAAGGTACACAGTCTTGTGGATTAAACATACGCAAAGGGTGAGCTTGAAAGTTATTATACCTTGTTCTATTCACAATAGCAAACGCAAGTGCCTTGATCCATGTGGTGCTAGATTTTGGTGCTGTGACCAGATAGATATCAGTTGGGTTAGCTTTGAAAAATTCTTGTGTGGCCATCACTGTCCCGATTGAGATTAACTTTGCTGATGGGAACCAATGGCCTTGATACATGTATACAATTTTGGTTAGCCAACCTTTTTCTTTCGGTAAACTTGTGATCGATCCTTTGTATCGGTCGAAAATAAGGGCCAAATTGGCCTTTTCAACATCAGGATCTTCTAAACAAAGTCCAGTTACGCCTGCAAGAGATGAGTCATTAGAGGTTGTATGGAGTGACATTTTGAATGTTTTTCTATATGAAATGGGAGTTTTTGTTTGTTTTCTTTCATCACTTTAAATAAATAACTTGTATAGTTATACACCACAAATTAAGTGGGTGGTTACAAATTTTCAAAGATAGCGTTTTTAATAGTGTGGACATAACTAAGGACCAACTCTTTGATTTTTTTTTGAAATTTTTTTTGAAGTAGTTGTTTACGCATATAGGAAAATCTTTATTTTTTACTTTAATCAGTTTTTAAGCAAGAAATATTTAGGCCAATCCTTGCATACATCTTGTAACGAAACACAATTAAATTAGGGTGTGGATTTTTAACACAGCCCGATTCTTATACATATTTTATAGGTTTGGGTTTTGTCAATATGCGTTTGGACTAGTTTGGATGGAACATGAGCACTTGTGACCGTCAAAATGGTCGCAAAATGATCGCAAATGCCTTGTTGCGACCATTTTGCGACCATTGGTTGGTTGGTTATACCCTGGTCGGTAATTTTGTTTCCAACCAATTCTTGCGACCAAAAGGTTCTTGCAACTGATTTTGTGACCATATCATCCATCACAAATTTAATGACAAAATTTGCAACTGAATCTGATTTGCGACGAAAATTGCGACCTATTTCTTTTGCGACTAACTTCGCGACCAAACTTTACCGACCGATATTGTAACAGAAATAGCGAAGAAACATTATGCGATGGATCTTGCGACTAAACTATTAGCAACCAGTATTGTGACTGAAACTATTTGTGACAAATCATTTTTGCAACCAAAATTGCGATTGAACTCCTAGCGATCGAAGTTGCCACCAAACTATTCCTAACCAATTGTGCGACCAAAATAATTAGCGACTGCTTATACAATTTAGTTTCTGCAACCATTTTAGCAACCGATTTTTATTTCAAGCTTGCAATAAGATTTGCGATCGACATTTTAGTTGGAAAAAATATGTATAATAAGGAATGGCTCATGTTTTTTTGTATTTATAGAGTTTGATCAATTCTCAAACAAATAATAAAATTCACAAAATTTATCAATTTATAAAATTATCCAAACATCCTACAGCAAATATGAATTAAAGTATCAAAAAATAAGTATCATAAGAAATATTCAAACATAAACATTAAAACAAACTTCTAAATTGACAATGTCTAAAATCACATGCTTAACTAGTTAGAAGATCTTTTTGGTATGTTATTTAACAAGAATTCAATTTGTTGCTTCATTGATTGTTTGCAAATCTGTTTTCCTCTATTTGCTCCATCATTGTTAGTTTCTCAGCTCTTTCTTTTTCTTTTTCTAGTCTCTCGATTTCTTTCTTTGTGCTATTTCTTATTCAGATTTTGTACCTGTAAATAATACAACACAACAATAATATATTAAAACCACACAACATTAACCTATTGTTTATTTATTCACCTAGAGTAATCCATTGTTTCTTTCTTCAATAACACGAACTTGGATTAGTATAGTGTTGAATGGTAACCTTAAAATCTACAAATAACTAAATTGTTACGAAATAAAAAAGCTTGACTTATATACTTAAACTAATTTTATGACTATAGTATGATGAACCGGAGGGAGGGGGATCCTAGTTGTTGATCACTTGAACATGTAAAGATAAAAACTAATTGGTTTTAATTCAGGTATCATTAAATACAAATTATACATAAGTACACAAAGGGAGGGTGGCCTTACTTTTAGGACAAGACTTCTAAATTTTTATCAAAGAAAATGATTACACAAGTTAGCTAATTTCCTGAACGATTGAGGCCCTGCTGGTTATTGTCTATGTCTCTCTTATCTCTTTTGATTCATTTTAAACTCATAATCAGATAGCTTTAGATATTAAGGGTGATCTTCAGTCCCTAAAAATCAAGAGTAAAATATATAAATTTCACAAACAATCTTAAACTAAAACACTAATATCATTCAACCCTAATTGGAGAATTCATATGCGTTTCTATGTATGTATAGTAACTTTAATACAATTATCCATGAGAGAACCTATCATATTTAAATAGAAACTTTCAAAAGGACTCATCATGTATCTTATAAGAGGTGCTACAAACTGACACAACTTTTGATAACAACTAATATGACTCATTATCGTATTTTGACCCATTATATAATAAACTAAAATGGAATAAGCAAACCTCTTCATTTCTAGCTGGTAGATACGAATTCCTTGACGTCGAGGGTGTATCCGTCGTCATGACATGCGGATCACTTATATCAAACAATCTGCCCTTTTTCTTGCCCCGTTATACCCATGAGTCTAGATCTAATGGGCGTTTACTAGCCTAATCTCCATACTTATCCATGACATACTCCTTATATAATCTCTATGATATACAAGAACAAAACAAATTGTTATACTTATAACATGTAATGATTAACTCTAGTAATAATACATCTTAAAATAAAGAAACTTACAAAAGATTCCTCTGCCCTTAAGTCAACCCATTTCACATTGTTTTGTTGATCGATTTATTCCAAACCATCAGCCTCTTTTGAACCCTCGCCTCCTCCATACCTCAAGAATTTATCTAGAGGTCTTGTTCCTTTTCTCCCATGCGACTACATCCAAATTTCATCAATGGCATGTCAATTAAGACTCAACATGTCACTACCTTTATATGTTAAATTGATAATTATATTACTAACAAAGTACTCATCCAAAGAGAACTTCAGATCAAAGTCTTAATAGTAAGTAAACATAAGTTATTGGACAGAAAAGCATCAATGGTTTGTATAACAAATAGCAGCTCAACTTTATAATTTTTATTATCACATTATTGTAAATGTCAAGCAGCCTTTGTTATCAATTCATCATATTAGTAAAATCTATGCATTCGTTCACCTTAAAATGGGTAGCCGATTTTAAAATAGTAGTGAATTCCAAGTTAATATAATAGTTGTCATTTAACTAAATCATGGATCATACAACTTAAATTCAATCTAGTTCCAGTAACACAAATATACAAATATGTAGCCTCGTCAATCTATGAATAAACTATGTATATGAAGGGACCAATACTTAGGAACTGTTCAATGTGAAAGGAAGAATCTCATGTCAAATATGCTTTTTTCTTCAACCCAAACAGATTTCTAACTACACAAGTTCTTCTCCTTCAATTATAAGACTAATTTTCTTCGACACCTTTATGATTATATCAAATTATTAGTATGTTCTTCAGTTTCTAATCAAGCAAGGTTGAGTGGCCAGAAAAAAAATCAAAGTAAAATAAACTAATTTAGGAACAACTTAACAAAACATATGAGTAGAATGGTTACCTCAACTGTATACAGAAACAATATCAAGATGTAGACAGAATTGAATTGGAGCTCTTGAACAACACACGATTGCCTTGGTACTACTTGACGGCTTCAATCGGTCACACAATGTCCAGCGGTGGTGGTTATTCTCCGTCGTTTAGAACAGACGAGATGGCACAACCAGGAGCTTGTGCGATGGGGGTTTTCGTGAGGGTAACAAGAGTGTTTGAGAGGTATTAATTACGTTTGAATCGTGGAGAGATAGGTATTTAGATTCGTCATTTTTCTCGGTAGTTTGTTAAAGGCTTGAGTTATTTCTGAAAGGAACCATATCATCAACAAAGATGAAGATGAGCTTAAAGGAGTTTCCGGGTCGATGCAGCAAATCGGGTCGACACATGGGTTGTGTGTATTTTGATTGTGAGGTCACAAGTGGGACTTTAGTTTCTTGATGTGTATTATTTTTTCACTTGCTTATTTAAAAAAAAAGATTTTAATTGCTTATTTTTGAAAGAGTTATTAATTTTATTGTTTTTAGATATCATAAAAATTTAGTGTTGAACAGGATAACTTAAAAAATATGCTAAGGTGAGATATACCCAAGACACTAAAATGAGGAGGTCTTGGATTAAAGTATCACTTTAATTATAAATGCTTAAGGTTAAGCTAGATGTTTTACAGTTGTGAGTTTTCTATTGAGGGGTTAGGTTGTAGTCCCTGCTGGGAAATGGATAGGTAAGCCCGATAAAGATAACACATATATCATTCAAAACATGGTAGTATATTTTTCGTTAAAAAAGACAATTTATTGTTATTTAGAAATTACATTATATATATATATATAATATAGAAATATATATATATATATATAAAACAAAAGTGATAGGATAAGATACATATGAAATTATCAAAAACATTTCAAATTAATATGAAATAACATGACACGTTACATTATAATGACTTGCAAAGATCCATTATAAGTCACAACAGTCCGTAAGCGAAATTAATTTTCCATATACACCATTCTAGATTATAAATAGCTATATTTGACTATGTATCACTATGATTGACCCTTATTAGCCACAGTTAACGAATAATAACTAACATGATCATGAATGATCCTAACTAGATCATCAAAAACCCCTATTAACTATAGATGACCATAATTAACTTTAGTTAACCTTCAAGGATTATAATTTACATTATTAAGCATAAATAACAATAATTAACCAATCAATGACTATAACCGACCCTAATTAAACTTAATTGACTACAACTTACCTGAGTATCAATAACCCTAATTAACAATTAATGACTGTAATCGACCCTATTGGAGCATTAATAGCCCTAATTAACCATCAAAGGTCTTTAACGATCATCAATGTCTCTAACTAACTATATATTCCCTAATTGACCATTAATAACTTTAATTGATACACATTAAACTTAAATAACCAATAATATCATAACTACTTATGAATAGCCCCAAATGAATATCAATAACCCCGATTGCCTATCAGTAACTCTAATTGATTATTATAGACCGTAAATGACTATAAGTGACCTAATTGACCTTAGTTGCTCTAACTAACCATTAATTATTTTACTTTTGTTTTTAATATTTAATTTCATGTCATGTTATTTTTCCTACATATTTTAATTAATACTTTTAGGTATGTAATATTCTTTTAATATCTACACATATTATACATTATTAAATGTATGTTCGACTTTATTTTGCCATGTCATTTTCAAAATATGAAATAAGAATTATTTATTTAATTTAGCTACATATAAATCTCTAGATATTATGTGTTGATAAACATTTTCAATTACCCACACATATATTAGCTTTTAACATATGTATAGATATTTATTTTGTCAGGTCAGTTTTAAATAATAAAATAAATATTTTATGTACTTAGTTTAATTATATTTTTTAAAAAAAAATATTATGTGTTGCTAAAACATTATTCATTAACCACACATATAATTGTTTTTAACTTATGTGTGGATAATTATTTTGCCATGATATCATGAAAATTTAAAATAATATTTTATTACTTAACTTATCTACATATTTATTTACAAATATTATGTGTTGCTAAAACGTAATCAATTCTCACACATGTATTATATTTTCATAAAATAATATAAAATCTTAATTGCTTAGTTTAGCTACATATTTATGGTATAACATAATCATTTACCCACACTTATATTAGTTTTCAACATATGTGTGGATATTTACTTACACTTAAGGAAATTTATCCACATGTATCGGTAATTAACATTTAATTGATCATCAATTTTGGGGGAAATTTTCCCCAGCTAAAACGAATTAGCAACATTTATTAAGTGTTATTTATCATGTAAAAATTTCATCAGCCATTATCAAATACAAACATGTGTATGTATTTACCCACACATTTACATATGTAGGTAAATTATGTGTAGGTAAACAACCTAATTTCTTGTAATATATTTGCAACCATCTTTCCGACCAATATATTTTTTATTTTTTTAATAATTTGTAAGAAACTAGCTAATGTATTTGCGACCGAACAAACTATGGTTGTTGTATCTGCGACCGTTTTTGCGACCAATTTAGCATTTAGTTCATCAGTTTATTATTTGATGGAATACCGCCGTATTGGTGACAAAATCGAATTTGGTCGCTATATTTATCACCATTTTGCAACTGGATAAAACTTAGTCGCTATTTTTACCCATTCTATTTTACTTTTGCGACCGATTTTGTTTTGGCCGCTAATTTTATGGCCGATTTGGCTTTGGTCGTTAATTTTACAACCAAGTTTGTTTTGGTCGGTAATTTTGAGTCCATTTGATTTTAGCCTCTATACTGTCGCTAATTTTGTGACTGTTTTTTACGGTCGCAAAATTTGGTCGGTTTTGCTCATTACTGTAGTAGTGTTTAGCTAATGGTTCGTGGTTGTGTCAACCTCGTAGGTTCGTGCGTTGATCACATTGAACCTATTTATTTTTCATTTTCCCTAAATATATGCTGTGTGTAGAAATTAAAACTCTTCTGGTACTTTTTTATACCAAAATTAACGATATGAAATGCGAATTTGAGTTTGTTTACCTTTTCATCTCGTATCTGTAGATAGATAAACTGTATATTCATGAAAGATTCACTTCTTCCTTCAAAATAGATTGTCACACCCTCAAAATCCGCGTACGGGGTTTTACTGCGAGGCGCGTGACATACCAGGATCTCAGTCATTAGTTACTCAGAACGACTCTATATGTACAAACATTCAAAATCAAAGTTTAACTTTAAATACTGCGGAAGCGTTAAATAAAACAGAAAACCCAAAACAATGTAACATGATTTAAAATGCGCAAACAAACGCGCCCAAGCATTATGCAACCAAAGCATAAAGTTTAAACAAACATAATCCCAAAAAAAACATTGTTTCATAACATGCTGACAACACCATGATGCTGACCCGTGTAATGTGCTCCTAGGCAATGGTAACCTCAACCTGAGAATAGCATTGGTGAGTTCAAGAGTTTACGTTAAACATAAATCAATAACAGTTGCACAATATAAGAAGTGTATTGTAATAGATAGCTAGTCTATATACAAATAGTAATAATCATAGCGATTTCGCGATTGAAGCTGACTGTGTTACGTTTGTTGCCACCTGCCACGACATACCAGGTCGTGACAATGTTCGTTAGGACAAAATTGCACCCGTTTGACCTCGAGTCGCACAGGTGGGGCTCATCAGACCTAGTAGTACTACCCAAGATTTCCCGCTAATCATCATTATTAACAATCCAAAAGTGTGAGGACTTTCATGGTATTCAGCACTATATCATACTATACATAACTCATATAAAGTAAGCGTTTGTAAAACCAGTATGCTATCTCCCCCAAAAGAGAGTATGTAAAAGAGTGGGGCATGAACTCACCTGATGCGCGTAAGAAATTACTTAAGGCTTAACTTGACAAGAAAGAGTGGATAGACATCCCTCAGAGGTCACCTAGAACACATGAGTGCATAAGTACATGTACACAGAATCATAATGAAACCTAAGTGCTCTATAACCCAACAACTCAAGGTTTTAGAAGACAAGACACATTTGACCCAGTTGACCCGCTTGACCCGTTGGTGACATCATAGGTGAAATTCCATTCAAACAAGCATAACAGTACATCACACATGATTAACATACAAACTGATTACATATTACACTTCATTAATCACATGTACTAACTAGATCATCATACAGCCAGATATCATACAAGTCATGCGAATCTCAAACAATTATCATGCTCACATAGCTACAACACAACCAATGCAACATACATAGAATCAAATCTTGCACAGCATGCCATGTGAAGCCACTCACGACTTCACACTCTAAACCCTGCCAATCCTACTAAGTAGGAGCCTCAGATTCGCATGCGTGTATGATGACCATCAACATACCATTTAACAGAATTCTTATCACCCAAGATGTTCAACCATGATCAACTACAATCCAAACAATAGTCCTAACATACCCATATGACCCATTACCATGAATTCCCACAAACAGGCCAAATCAGATAACTAACCAACTAAATATTCATACAACCCAAATAATACATTCTACCACCTTAGAAATCATCCATGAACATACTAACATGATCCTAACATCACAAACATACTCAAACCATCATATTCAAGATTTTGTGCAAATAAAGTTTCCCTTTTGGGAAAGCACATCCCAAAATCTATCAAACACCTAAGACATTCATGAATTCATCAATAATATACCAATTCAAACTCATGATAGCATCTAGACATGATCAACAACATCCAATTACCACAATTCATCAACCTTCATAGCTAAAAGTTACTATCTTTAGTAAGACATGAACTACAACATTCATTCTTGAATTTCTAGCATTCATATCATCAATCTAACACCCAATTATCATCATAAACACATTAACAACATCAATTCATCATCGAATCACCATATTCATGCAAATAAAGTTACTATTATTAGTAACCTATGAACAACGCATCAAAATCATAGCTTTCTTGCATAATCGACGTTAACTAGCATCAATCTAACCTAACTAACATCATAGCATAATCAAACAACCAAAAATCGACATCCAATTGCATCATTCGAATAAAACTTTCAGCCAACATGAAAAAAAACTATAAAAAACATGTAAAAATCTAACCTTTAATCACGTATTGGCTTGGAATTGATGATTCTAACGTGATATAATCCTTGAAATCGATCAAATTCGAATGGTGTAGGCTTGTTCTTGCTGAATTCGTGATGGTGAGGGTGTGGGAATGAGGGTCGCAGACGAAGATGGGTTTTAGGGTTAGTGTTTTGTGTTTTTTTTTATTTAATCATATTTACCTTTTCAACCCGTGCAATTTGTATTTTTATAAAAACTAAGCTTTTAAATAGTTTTTAACTACTAAACACAATTACTATTAGTCACAAATAATAATCATGCATAATTTCCATTTGTCACAAAACACACGAAATAAATATAACACGTTTCTACTTTACGCGATAAAATTCATAATTAATCGTTAAATCACATAAACACATAAGCACAACATAATAATCACATTATTAACTAATTTATTATCAGATAATCATTATTAATTATTATTAAGTACCAACGTTCAATGACAACTAGTGTGCGCTCACGACACGTGTATGCAAGACTTAACAGAACTAACGGAGTTGGTAACGGAAAATTACCGGATGTCACATTATCCCATGTTGAAAGAATTTTCATCCCGAAAATTGCGTTACATGGTGAGTGTTCATCACTGGTCTACTACACTGGCATAAAGTAATCGAAACGAGTGAGTTTTGGGTGAGTTGTCACATCATCCCCATGTTGAAAGAAATTTCGTCCCGAAATTAAATCAGTACCTTCGCCGGTGACATCGTCTTTTCGAATAGCTGAGGATACTTAAGCTTCATTTTCCTCACGTTCCCAGTGAATTCTAGTCACGTCACGAGTTCCATCGAACTTTGACAATGGGTATCTTGCTTTGTAAGTGTCTTCACCTCACGATCCATCACTTCGACCGGTTCCTCAATGAAACGTAACTGTTCGTCTACTTGAACTTCTTCCAGTGGTACAACCATCATTTCATCTGTTGGGCATTCTTCAGATTTGAAACATGGAATACATCATGGATTCCACTTAGCGAATCAGGTAAGGCTAGTCGATAGGCCACTGGACCTATTCTTTCCAAGATCTCAAATGGTCCAACGTATCTCGGATTTAGCTTTCCTCTCTTACCAAACCGAATCACGCCGTTCCACGGTGAGACTTTCAATAAGACTTTGTCACCAATCTGAAACTCTAGAGGTTTCGTCGCTTATCAGCATAACTTTTCCGTCTGTCGCGCGCTGCAGCCATACGGTTCCTTGTTTGTACAATCTTCTCAGTAGTCTCGTGTACTAACTTAGGACCCGTTAGCTGGCTGTCACCAATTTCAACCCAACAAACTAGTGATCTACATTTTCTCCCATAAAACGCTTCGAAAGGTGCCACCTTTATGCTAGTGTGATAACTGTTGTTGTAAGAAAATTCCACCAATGGTAGGTGAACTTCCCAGTTATTCCCGAAGTCAATCACACAAGCATGTAACATGTCCTCCAATGTCTATATAGTACGCTTACTTTGACCATCAGTCCGCGGGTGATAAGCAGTACTCATATCCAATCGCGTACCCAAAGATTTCTGCAGTGATTGCCAGAAGTGCGATGTGAAACGAGAATCGCGGTCAGAAATAATTGAGATCGGTACACCATGCCTCAAAACGATCTCCTTCAAATAGAGGCAGGTTAATTTCTCCATCTTGTCTGTTTCCTTTATCGCTAGGAAATGAGCAAACTTTGTCAATCTATCCACGATAACCCATATTGTGTCGCAACCAGTAGAAGTTTGAGGTAACTTAGTAATAAAATCCATTGATATCTGATCCCACTTCCACATAGGGATCTCGGGTTGTTGTAATAGTCCAGACGGTTTCTGATACTCCACTTTTACCTTTGAGCATGTCAGACACTTGCTCACATATGTAGCTACATCCGCCTTCATGTTAGGCCACCAGTAGTGCGCCTTCAAATCATGGTACATCTTGTCAGATCCAGGATGTATAGAGTACTTAGACTTGTGTGCCTCACTCATGACCAAGTCTCTCAGATTTCCGTGTAGAGGTACCCAGAGTCTATCCTTGAAGTAACAAATTCCATCCGCTTTTACTTCTAATTGTTTTTCCATTCCCCTTAACGATTCAGTCCTAATGTTTTCTGCTGTCAAAGCTTTTATCTGAGCTTCTCGGATTTGTTCAGGTAACTGTGTGCTATTGGTAAGCTGCAAAGCTCGCACACGTTAAGGCTTAGCAGTTTTTTTCCTACTCAGCGCGTCAGTGACAACATTTGCTTTCCCCGGATGATATCTGATGGCACAATCATAGTCGTTTAGTAGCTCTACCCAACGTCTTTGGCTCATGTTCAATTCCTTTTGCTCAAAGATGTGCTGAAGACTCTTGTGATCAGTGTAAATAGTGCACTTGGTACCGTACAAGTAATGTCTCCAGATCTTTAAGGCAAAAACTACTGCACCCAGCTCTAAGTCGTGGGTGGTATAGTTCTTCTCATGAATCTTCAACTGTCTAGAGGCGTAAGCTATCACCTTATCCCACTGCATCAGGACGCATCCAAGCCCTTGAATGGAAGCGTCACAATATACTGCGAAATCATCACTACCCTCCGGTAATGCCAATATCGGTGCGCTACACAGTTTCTGTTTCAACAATTGGAAAGCAGATTCATGACTCTCACCCCATTTGTACGTCGTTCCCTTGTGAGTCAAGGCTATGAGAGGTTGTGCAATCTTAGAGAATCCTTCGATGAACCGTCGATAATATCCTGCTAATCCAAGGAATTGTCGTATCTCACTTGGTGTCTTAAGAATTGACCAATTCTTTATCGCCTCAATCTTTGCAGGATCAACATGTATTCCCTTCCCGTTGACAATATGACCCAAGAATTGCACGTCACGTGTCCAGAAATCACACTTAGAAAACTTTGCGTACGTTGTTCCTTTCCAAGTAATTCCAAGATTAAACGTAAGTGCTCTCCATGTTCTTCCTCAGTCCTTGAGTAGATCAATATGTCATCGACAAAGACAATAACAAACTGATCAAGATAGGGTTTGCACACGCGACTCATAAGGTCCATGAATACTGCTGGTGCATTCGTCAACCAAATGGCATGCCAAAAATTCATAGTGACCATATCGGTACGAAAGGCAGTCTTCGAGATGTCCTCTTCTCGAACTCTCAGCTGATGATACCCAGACCTCAGATCAATCTTAGAGTAATAGCTTGATCCTTGCAGTTGATCAAACAAATCATCTATACGAGGTAAGGGATATCTATTCTTGATCATGACTTTGTTCAGTTCCCTATAGTCAATGCACATTCGAAATGTACCATCCTTCTTCTTGAGAAATAGAACTGGCGCTCCCCAGGGCGACAAACTGTGTTGGATAAATCCTTTATCCAACAGTTCTTGGAGTTGAGCAGATAATTCCTGCAGTTCGTTTGGAGCTAACCGGTAAGGTGCTCTCGTAGTCACTCAATTTGAAAATCGACTTGACGATGAGGTGGTAGTCCGGGAAGGTCTCCGGAAACACCTCGGGAAACTCGCGAACTACGGGGATATCCTCTATTTCTCTTTCCTCGGTCTGTTTATCTGTGACGAGTGCCAATATGGCCAGTCGACCTTTCGTAACAACTTTGTGCCTTCATGAACGAGATGATGCCTATCACCGCACCACTCCTATCACCTCTGACCGTAAGGACTTCTTCACCAATGGGAATCCATATGATCTTCTCGTGGGATATGACTTCCACTTGTTTACCGGAAAGCCAATCCATGCCTACTACTAATCAAAACTTCCTAGTGTAACAGGCATGAGATCTATGGCGAATGTATGACCAGCAAGCTCTATCTGCAGTCTCTAAGTATAGGAACCTCTGAGGTTAGGAGGCTGATGCAACCAAAGGATCAATCAAAAGATGCCAAAACAACCAGGTCTTCCAACATGCATTAAGGAACAAAGAAGAACTACCCTCGGAAGTTTTACACACTCAAGAAAAATGCTAAGTGTAAAATCTTCCGAAGCCAATATTCAGAAGAAACTACTGAGGAAACTTTACACTAAGTGTCAAGTCTTTCGAAGCCAAAGACTCAACTCTTCCGAAGTATAAAGATGAAGTCTTCTGATGCTCTCAAGACAAAGTCTTCCGAAGCTTAATAAATACAAGACTGATTTACCTTTAAAAAGAGAGAAAAGTCACATTTTCCATCAACTTTATCATAATGCAACCATCTGTCCGCTGCCCACTCTGGTGGTTCACCAACTATCATCAGTTGGTGAAACTTCCATGCTTTATGATAAAGTAGATAAGGTCTTTGTCTGCAAATTTCTGTATTTGTTTCTTGTTTGGCTTTTTGTAATAGGAAAGTCAGTGAGCTATGGCTTGTCATAGCCACTAGTCAAAAGGCAATATGCCTTTGACTTTAGGCTGATCTGTTGTCTAGATTAGTCACATCCAACTGTCTTTTTGCATATTGACGGTTGTAGGTTTAGTATAAAGAGTCAAAGGTTCTTGTATTTAAAATATCAGTGCAAACACTGTAATAGAACTGAAGAAGCAATATACTACTACCTTGAAATTATTTCTTGTGTTCTTGCTCTTACTTTACTTGTGTTGTGCATTGTATCATGTGTTAAAGTTCTCAGTTCCCTTTGAACTGTTAAATGATATTAATATATCCTCCTAAGTGTGTTAACTAAGTGTTAAGACTCTAACGGTCCTACATTTGGTATCAGAGCATTCTAGGCTCTTGTTTGCAAGATCTCACCATCTTCAAAACCTCTTAGTAACACACATCACTTAACATGGAAGCTATCTCCAAAGCTGATATGGAAACTGGAATAATGACAAAGTCCCCACTGATCACTCCTGAGGATTTTGACACTTGGTGTCAAAGAATGGAAGACTTTATCAAGTCTCAAGATTCCAGGATATGGGAGTCTGTTGTAGATGGACCTCATGCACCATGCACCTCTTCAGCTGCTGCTGGTGGTGGCATGATACCAAAGGGAGAGGGCTAACTTTTTGATGAAGACTGAAAAGAATTGACATTGATCAGAAAGCCATGACAGCCCTCCAAACTGCTCTTCGAACTCCATCTATAGAGGTTTCAAGAAGTGCAAGACCGCTAAACAGCTATGGGATGCACTGAAACTGATGTATGAGGGTTCAAATGAAGCCAAGGAGAACAAGAAGGATCTCCTGAAGAAGCAGTTGAAAATTTCACCTTCAAGACAGGTGAAACCATGACTCAAACATACTTCAGGTATGTTGAGATTGTGGATACTCTGGCTGATGTGGGGTAACTATTGAGAATATGGATATTGTTAGGAAGTTCATGTCCTCTCTTCCAAGATAATGGACACACTACGGTGTGTTCATTAATGTAAGGCCCCGTTCCCAGAACGCTTACAGCTGGTCAATCATTGCACACAAAGCATAAAACATATATTAAATTAACCAAAATATTGCAAGCAGAATTTTTTTAAACAAACCATTTCATTATAATTGCTTTTACAAAATAATACATTGTAGTTAACTGTTACAAAATATCATAATTTGCATTACATCACAAAAACATTATAATTCAAACAACGGATGCCTTCCAAAAAAAATGCCAAGTAGCTGCCCCGTGCCATCCTCAGCAAACCTTACCTGCCAACTGGAAACACATAAAAGTCAGCATTGCTGAGTGAGTTCTAGTTTTATAAAATAAAATACTTTTCTTTCGTTTAAAACCGTACTTTGCTTTCGTAAGCGATCATACATCAACGTACAAATAGATAATCTCATTATTATCTTTCATCATCGTCAACTTACATTCATTCATTATTACTATCGTACATTTCATTCGATCATTATTACTTTCACTTCTCTATGCTCCAGGCTAATGCCTCGAGCTATACCCCAAACATCATGCACAAGGGGGTACTGGACCGAAGACTATAAATAGACTTCAAACATCATGCGAGGCGGGCCCAGCATCGGGTATCATCATTTGGACCAATGCCATGTGCTATAACCCCAAACATCATGCACAAGGCGGGTACTGGGCCGAAGACTATAAATAGACTTCAAACATCATGCACTAGGCGGGCACCAGCACCGGGGCAAGCGATAATGGTCACGTACGTATGGTCAGTCACAAAGACTAGACCCCAGTGTGCATACTTCTGGGGTAGCTAACCCATACACCGTTGAGCTAACCCCTTCATTGGGTGTGAACCTCCTTACAGTGCTTGTAAGACATTTCTTACTTCCGATCGTTCATTAATGCATGCATTCATCATTCTTACTTCACTTTAGTTATCTTCCACTTTTGTTAAGTAATACTTTACATAAGCATATACATTCGTCACACAACGTAAGGTCACGACATAAACATAACATGTAACAACATCATCATAACAACATACAAAGCATGTAAAACGTAAACAAGCACAGTCCCCCATAAAACCTCCTTTCTTAACACTTAAGCTCTACATCCCAAAATCTTAGAAAATTCCATCTCCTTAAAGAAATGCGGATGAGCAAACTAATGCGGAGGAACAGTCAAATGCGGATGAGTAACCAAATGCAGATGAATAGACAAATGCGGATGAGTAACCAAATGCGGATGAACACCTCAGAAAATATTCTAAGTGTCCCAAAGAAATGCGCATGAACCAAATGCGGATGACTGAAACTAATGCGCATCAATAAAACAAATGCGGATGAACATACAACAAATGCGGATGAACAACACTTATGCAAATATTCAAACTTAATGCGGATGATCAACTAACCTAAACTCGCACCTTGCACTATAATTAGTTCCCAATCCTCATTCTTATACATTCATCGCACCGATGTAGCATGCTAATCTCTTAGAACAAGCATATAACCACATAAACCGAGCAAAACATGCAGGCCCTAAAACACCCACTAAAAGAACAGGGTCAAACTTACGGTACAAAATACTGGTCATATTAAAAAGTTAGTTACAACCGAGGATCTAGAACTCACCTTAACAGCCTTCGAGTATGACTTCCTTCAAACCCGTTTGCAATGAGTTCAAACACTAGAAACCTACAAAACACACAACCCGAACACACATAAGCATACAACCGAGGCATAGGCCGGCCAAGAACAACTTAAAACCAAGAATTCTTACCTTGAATTCGGATTCTTCTTCTTCCTTCTTCACAATCCGAAGCTCTTCTTTGCTTTCTCTCTCTACAATCCGAATAAAAAGTGGTGTGCAGATAGAGTGGGCGGCCATGCCCACTTTTGTACCAACTTTTTATACTTTTTTTTCCTTTTTTGACACATTTAGCCCCTCAACTTGGGTTAAATTATGTTTCTTCCTTTTTCTCCACATTTATTCTTTCTTTCTCGTCTTTTAAAATTTTCCGGCTGTTACAAGTCCACCCCCCTTATATAGGTTTCGTCCCCGAAACCTGTTATTCCTCAAACAAATATGGGTAATACTGCCTCATCTCCTCTTCAGTCTCCCACGTAGATTCGGATCCCTTCCTGTGCTTCCACTGTACGCGCACGAGAGGAACCACTTTATTCCTTAACCTTTCTCCTTGCGTCAATGATTCCCACTGGTTGCTCCACATAATTGAGCCTTTCATCAACTTCAATATCCCCAGTGGTACAACCATATCCTCGTCAGCTAAACACTTTCGCAGATGAGATACATGGAATGTCGGGTGAATTCCACTTAACTCATCGGGTAACTCCAACCTGTAGGCCACCTCTCCTACTCGAGCAATGATTCGGAAAGGCCCTATGTACCTCGGGCTCAACTTGCCCCGCTTCCTGAACCGAATGATACCTTTCCAAGGTGAGACCTTCAACATAGCTCTGTCACCGACCTTGAACTCAATCGGTCTACGTCTCCTGTCGGCATACGACTTCTGCCTATCTTTAGCTGCCTTCATAAAGGCTTTAATCTTCTCAAGCTTCTCAGTCGTAGCCTCAATCACCTCAATACTTCCCAACTCCTTCTGACCAATATCACCCCAACAAACGGGTGTTCTACATCTCCTACCATATAGCATCTCATAAGGGGGCATACCAATGCTGGCATGATAGCTGTTATTGTATGAGAACTCCGCTAACGGAAAGTGGTCATCCCAACTACCTCCAAAATCAATGACGCATGCCCGAAGCATATCCTCAAGCGTCTGAATGGTTCTCTCCGACTGACCATCTGTCTGTGGATGATATGCCGTGCTGATGTGTAACCTCGTCCCCATTGCATCATGAAATCTCTTCCAGAACTTAGATGTAAACCGAGTGTCACGATCAGAAACAATAGACACTGACATATCGTGACGAGTTACAATCTCCCTGATGAATAGATCCGCTAACTTCTCAGATGAATACGTCTCTCGGATCAGTAGGAAGTGAACACTCTTCGTCAGACGGTCGACTATCACCCATATGGCATCGTACCCCTTCACAGTACGCAGTAGCTTCGTGATAAAGTCCATGGTGATATGCTCCCACTTCCACTGGGGTATATCCAAAGGTTGGATCTTACCGTATGGCTTCTGATGCTCCGCCTTCACTTGCAAGCAAGTAAGGCACTTACTCACGTACTCCGTACATCACGCTTCATACCCAGCCACCAATAATCTTTCTTCATATCCTGATACATTTTCTTGGCACCGGGATGAATGGAGTATCGAGTCTTATGAGCTTTGTCCATGATCTTCCCACATAGATCCCCATAACGAGGAATCCACATTCATCCGAATCAGGTTCTAACACCGAGAGTGTTTTCACCCAATTTTGCGACTAGACCTCTCATCCTTTCAGAGTTAAGATGATCTTCCTTCAACGCCTCATCTTGAAACTCCTTGACCTTCTTCATCACATCGGAGGTCAAAATCAATTGGTAAGCCTTCACCCGGATTGGTTCAGGCTTCTCCTTTCGGCTAAGGGCATCCGCCACTACGTTGGCTTTGCCCGGATGGTAATGGATTTCACAATCATAATCCTTTATCAGTTCCAACCATCTCCTTTGCCTCATGTTCAAATCCTTCTGCTCGAAGAAGTACTTCAAGCTCTTGTGGTCAGTGAAGATGGTGCACCTCGTCCCATACAGGTAGTGCCTCCAAATTTTTAATGCAAAGACCACAGCTGCTAGCTCTAAATCATGAGTAGGGTAGTTAACCTCATGAACCTTCAATTGTCGGGATGCGTAAGCTATAACCTTTACTTGCTGCATCAGTACGCAACCCAATCCCGAGTAAGAAGCATCTGAATAAACCACCAAATCCTCGCTCCCTTCGGGTAATGATAAGACAGGAGCTTGAGTCAACCTCGTCTTCAGCTCTTCGAAAGCCTTCTCTTGCTCTTGACCCCAAACAAACTTCACATCCTTACGGGTCAACTTGGTCAGTGGAGAAGCTATCTTAGAGAAGTCTTGGATGAATCTCCTATAATAGCCTGCCAACCCCAAGAAACTACGGATCTCGGATGGCGTCCTTGGAGACTTCCATTGCATCACAGCTTCTACTTTTGCCGGGTCTACCATAATCGCCTCGAGATTCACCACATGACCCAAAAAATGAACCTCGTGCAACCAGAACGCGCACTTGGAGAACTTAGCATACAACTTCTCCCTTCTCAACGTCTCTAATACCTCTCGAATATGGCCGGCATGTTCCACCTCGCTCTTCGAATAAATCAAGATATCATCGATGAACACAGTCACTGATTTATCCAACATCGGCCGACACACTCGATTCATCAGATCCATAAAAGCAGCTGGCGCGTTGGTTTAACCGAAAGACATAACGAGGAACTCGTAGTGTCCATAACGTGTACGAAAAGCTGTTTTAGGAATATCCTGCTCCTTCACCTTCAACTGATGGTAACCAGATCGGAGATCTATTCTCGAAAACCAACTGGCACCTTGGAGCTGATCAAACAGGTCATCAATCCTCGGCAATGGATACCGATTCTTCACTGTCAACTTGTTCAGCTCGCGGTAGTCAATACACATCCTCATACTACCGTCCTTCTTCTTTACAAACAAAACCGGGGCACCCCATGGAGAGATACTCGGTCTAATGAACCCCTTATCAAGCAACTCTTGCAGTTGCTCCATCAATTCCTTCAGCTCAGAGGGGGCTAACCGATACGGTGCCTTAGCAACAGGTTGGGCACCGGGTATCAGGTCGATCTGAAACTCAATCTCATGGTCCGGCGGTACACCTGGTAAATCTTCAAGAAACACATCTGGGAACTCACACACAACCGGTACATCCGATAGTTGTGGTGTTGGCGTATCTACATCCTTCACGTAGGCCAAGTAGGCACTACATCCACGCCTCATGCACTTTCCTTCCACCGCCATTGAAATCACCTTTGGAATCGTAGTAACTCGATCACCGTAAATCGTCACCGAACTCCCGTCAGGCGCTGTCAGTCCAATCATCTTCTTGCGACATACGATATTCGCCTCGTAGGCCGCTAACCAGTCCATTCCCGGACTACATCGAAATCCTAAGGTCATCACGAATGGTCTAACGGGAAATTTATGACCTTCTACTTCTATGACACAGCCTTCCATCATCTCAGAAATCCTGGTAGACTTACCTATGGCAGTTTCTACATCGAAGGGCTCGTCGATGCTCCTACTCCTTAAAGTCAACTTAGCACAAAAGGCAGCAGAAATAAAGCTCTTACTAGCACCAGAATCAAATAACACGGAGGCAAGAGTTTGGTTTACTAGGAACGTACCTGACACAAAGCCTCCTCCTGGGTCATCGTGAATGCTCTGGTGCTTGCTTTCTGCCCTTCGGTTCTGGTCGTCTTCTTCGCTCCGAACTCTTAGCCCTTGGCTTCTTGCATTCCCTGCTCATGTGACCCTCTCCACCATAGTTAAAACATCTGGCCATACGACAATCCTTTGCTATATGCCCTATCCTCCCACAAAGGAAGCATACATTCAATCCCCGCCTACATTCTCCGAAATGCTCCTTTCCACATTTGCCACACCTCTTCGACCCCGCACCAGATGTTACCACACGGCGGTCATCTACCCGTGCACGCTTGTTGTTTGTCAGGGCACCACCCCTACCAAACCTCTTCCCGTTCCAGTTCCGGTCACCACCACCTTTCTTACTCACCTCAGCCACCACCACTTCCCATTCATCATACAGCCTCCCTGCCAGATCAACCACTGACCTAAATGTGCTCGGTCGGGCGGCGATCATGTGCTTGCGGATGTCCGCCGGCAAGCCCTGAATGTATCTCTTAATCTTTCGTGACAAGGGTGTCACCTGATCCGGCACAAGCCGTGCCATCTCATTGAATTTGGTGGTATATTGCTGATGTGTCATGGTTCCCGCCTCCAGCTGTAGGAACTCCCTCTCAACCTTGTCGAGCTCTCGATGAGGACAAAACTCCTCGATCACCAGTTTCTTCAACTCTGGCCACCTCATTCTTCCAATTTCCCTACTACCCTCGGCTTGGACAATATTGTCCCACCAACATAGGGCCGAGTCCACAAATGAGTGGGTGGCGAACTTCACCTTCTGATCTTCCCGGCACTCGCTGATATCTAGAACAGCTTCCATCTCTCTCACCCACCGGTGAGCAGCAGCCGCAGTGCCATTTCCGTCAAAAGTCGGGGGCTTGCATCTTTGAAATGCCCCATAGTTATAGCCTCGTGTATCTCCTGCACAGGCTCTTCTCCTTCTTCTTCACTGGAGACAACCGTCTCAGTCTCTGGTTGCTCCCTCTCCTCCGCGGGTCTCCTCCTTTCCTTCCTCTCTCCTTCTCGTACAACCTTAATCACTTCGGTCACCACAGACGGTAGAATCGTCTGCATGACCTGGTGAACCTCTTCCACCACCGCCTCCTTCACTGAGGCCCTTAAATTGGCACTCTCATCACCACCCTCGGATGAGGGTCTCGGGCTCTTCGTGAGCCACCTCTTCAGCCCTAGGCCTTCCTCTCATGACCCGTGGTCCAGCACCACGTCCACCACGACCTCCACCTCGAGAAGCCTTCAAGGATCTACCACCGGCCATCCTCAAACACGCTATAAGATTCAAACACCAACACGATCATTCAAGGTAACAACTCAGTTTATGTCAAGTATAGTAAGTCCCTAATTACAGTGGCAGTTGTGATTAGCCACTTACTTTACTCTTCATACCCCAAGCATTTCCTATCCTGACTTTATCAGTATCTAAATCTACTAAGAGCATATAAATCACATAACATGCACATGGAATACCGGTTAACATTAAGAAAATACCTGATGGCACACAGCTACTGGGACTGGCATCCCTTCCCTTTGTCCTATTCTCAGTTTAAGTTTAGGTTTCTTTTGAAAATATTTACCCGTTTCACTTAAACTTTGGCTCTGATACCAACTTGTAAGGCCCCGTTCCCGGAACGCTTACAGCTGGTCAATCATTGCACACAAATCATAAAACACACATTAAATTAACCAAAATATTGCAGCGGAATTCTTTTAAACAAACATTATAATTGCTTTTGCAAAATAATACATTGTAGTTAACTGTTACAAAATATCATAATTTGCATTACATCACAAAAACATTATAATTCAAACAACGGATGCCATCCAAAAAAAATGCCAAGTAGCTGCCCCGTGCCATCCTCAGCAACCTTACCTGCCAACTGGAAACACATAAAAGTCAGCGTTGCTGAGTGAGTTCTAGTTTTATAAAATAAAATACTTTTCTTTCGTTTAAAACCGTACTTTGCTTTCGTAAGCGATCATACATCATACGTACAAATAGATAATCTCATTATTATCTTTCATCATCGTCAACTTACATTCATTCATTATTACTTATCGTACATTTCATTCGATCATTATTACTTTCACTTCTCTATGCTCCAGGCTAATGCCTCGAGCTATACCCCAAACATCATGCACAAGGCGGGTACTGGACCGAAGACTATAAATAGACTTCAAACATCATGCCCGAGGCGGGCCCAGCACCGGGGTATCATCATTTGGACCAATGCCATGTGCTATACCCCAAACATCATGCACAAGGCGGGTACTGGGCCGAAGACTATAAATAGACTTCAAACATCATGCACTAGGCGGGCACCAGCACCGGGGCAAGCGATAATGGTCACGTACGTATGGTCAGTCACAAAGACTAGACCCCAGTGTGCATACTTCTGGGGTAGCTAACCCACACCGTTGAGCTAACACCCTTCATTGGGTGTGAACCTCCTTACAGTGCTTGCAAGACATTTCTTACTTCCGATCGTTCATTAATGCATGCATTCATTCATTCTTACTTCACTTTAGTTATCTTCCACTTTCGTTAAGTAATACTTTACATAAGTATATACATACGTCTTACCACGTAAGGTCACGACATAAACATAACATGTGACAACATCATCACAACAACATACAAAACATGCAAAACGTAAACAAGCACAGTCCCCCATAAAACCTCCTTTCTTAACACTTAAGCTCTACATCCCAAAATCTCAGAAAATTTCGTCTCCTTAAAGAAATGCAGGTGATCAAACAAATGCCGAGGAACAGTCAAATGCGGATGAGTAACCAAATGCGGATGAATAGACAAATGCGGATGAGTAACCAAATGCGGATGAACACCTCAGAAAATATTCTAAGTGTCCCAAAGAAATGCGCATGAACCAAATGCGGATGACTGAAACTAATGCGCATGAACAAAACAAATGCGGATGAACATACAACAAATGCGGATGAACAACACTTATGCAAATATTCAAACTTAATGCGGATGATCAACTAACCTGAACCCGCACCTTACACTATAATCAGTTCCCAATCCTCATTCTTATACATTCATCGCACCGATCTAGCATGCTAATCTCTTAGAACAAGCATACAACCACATAAAACGAGCAAAACATGCAGGCCCTAACACACCCACTAAAAGAACAGGGCCAAACTTACGGTACAAAATACTGGTCATATTAAAAAGTTAGTTACATGCATTTCCAGCCCTAAAACAGGTTTAAAACATAGAAACCAGGGATCTAGAACTCACCTTAACAGCCTTCGAGTATGACTTCCTTCAAACCCGTTTGTAAATGAGTTCAAAAACCTAGAAACCCACCAAAACACATAACTCGAACACACATAAGCATACAACCGAGGCATAGGCTGGCCAAGAACAACTTAAAACCAAGAATTCTTACCTTGAATTTGGATTCTTCTTCTTCCTTCTTCATAATCCGAAGCTCTTCTCTGCTTTCTCTCTCTACAATCCGAATGAAAAGTGGTGTGCAGATAGAGTGGGCGGCCATGCCCACTTTTGTACTAACTTTTTATACTTTTTGTCCTTTTTTGAGACATTTAGCCCCTCAACTTGGGTTAAATTGTGTTTCTTACTTTTTCTCCACATTTATTCTTTCTTTCTCGTCTTTTAAAATTTTCCGGGTGTTACAATTAAAAGGACAGAAAACCTCAAGACCCTTACTCTCACTGAGTTGTATGGGATACTTAGTGGATACTAGATGGAGATGAATATGCGAAATTCATCTGGTAGCTCCAACACTCACTAGAGTTCAGCCCTTCATGTTGTTGAAAGGGATAGCAGAGAACCACAACATCATCTCATCTTCTACCCTGTGACGTCACAAAAGGGTCCTTTCATCACCTTCCCTGAGACACCCAAAGAGAGCTACATCCAAGGAAGTCCCTTCCAAGAGACAAGTTCTTCTCAAGCTTTTGTCTCCACTGATGAAAGTACAGGAAACTTTCTTTTCACTCTTGAAGACCTGGAATGCATCCATCCAGATGATCTGGAGTACATGGAGATAGTCCAGCAAATGGCTCTTCTTACTCACAGAGCCTAGAAGTTCTACAAGAGGAATGGAAGAAGGTTTCCTAGCAATGCTGCCAGTGGCAAGTTTCGACACAAAAGAAAAGTCAAGTGTTACAACTATAACCAGATGGGACACTTTGCTAGAGAATGTAAGGCACCTAAGTCAAATGGTGGCCAAGCTTCATCCAGGCCAAACTACACTGAAGGAGGGAACCAGAATGAGAAGCCAAGACAGCAAGCCGTAGTTGCTATTGAAGAAGGAGGCTTTGATTGGAGCTTTCAAGCTGAAGATGCATCTCCAAACCAAGCACTCATGGCTGACCACGATGAGGCTAAGGTACTTGAACATCTTTGCTCTCCTGAATGTATTGCTAAAGTAAATAGATACAGGTGCTAAAACTTGGAAATGAGATCTGATATTGAGTCTTTGAATATTTTAAAAGTTGATTTTAAAAGGGCTGAAAATGACTATAAACTTAAAATAGAAGATCTAAAGAAAACAGTTTCTACTATCTGTTAGATCTCCAAGGTGTGGAAGTGGTCAAGATGATCTTCCATCTATAGACCCTAGTGATGAAGAGGATGAAGAGGAGAAGGTGAGGGGTGACTCTAAGGTGGGTGAAGAGAGTAGATCCAAAAAGGGTCACCATGCTCCTAAGGAGGAAAAAGAAGCTGGTTTGAGCAAAACCAAAAGAAAGAACTTGATCAGAAGAGCAAAAAGAAGATCAAGAAAAGCTCAAAAGGTCAAGACTACCTTTGATCCCAAACAGAAACAACTATTTGTCTCTACAGGGTTCAAGGTGATAAAAGCTAAAGATCCTGCCAAGAATTCTAGTACCAAGAGTTCTACTTCAGCTTCAACTCACTCCAGCAACAACAGGAAGATTGATCAGCTGTGTGTCACTGCTACACAGCCTGAGCCATCCATTTCTAAAAGCAAGCTTCACCCTAAGAAGCCTGCTGCATCATCTGAAAAGGTGAAAGAGGAAAAGGAAAGTGCTCAAGCTCAGTCTTCTTTGGAAAAGAAGGCTCTCAGAAGAAAAGATATAGACTATGTTATGTGTGGTAGTACCTCACAACTGGCTAAGGTTTGTCAATACAATCCAAAGGGTACTATCCACATGATCAAGAAGAAAACTTCTGAGAGGAAGAAGAAACAAACAGCTTCGGAAGGAAAATCTGTTTCCTTCGGAAGCTCCAAAATGAAGAAAAAGGCAAATGAACCATTGCCTTCGGAAGGAAAATTGGTCTCGGAAGAAAGGAATGCTTCTGAAGTACTGAGGCCTGCTACAGTGAAAGCAAGATCTTCCGAAGGATCAGTCTCCAAAGCTTCCGAAGCCATAAAAGCTTCCAAAGCATTGAAGGTCAAGCCCAATCTTTCAAAGGTGGTGTGGAAGATGAAGGAAGACCATGTGGCTAAAATTTCATCATCAGAAACAGCAAATGATCCCCAAAACCTGAGCATAGGATCTAAACTGATTAAAAATGATTTGGTAACTGGAATACCAAAGAAAGAGTTGATTAGTGATGACCACTGTGTTGCATGCCTAAAAGGGAAGCAACACAAAGTGTCTCACAAGCCAAAGGAAATGAACTCTATCACTACTCCCCTACACTTGTTACATATGAATCTGTTTGGCCCTACCAGTGTAATGAGTCTAGGAAGGACCTCATACTGTTTAGTGATCACAGATGATTTCACAAGATTCACTTGGTTGTTTTTCCTTAGAACTAAGGATGAAACCTCTGAAATCTTGAAGTATTTCATTCTGAAAATTGAGAATCAATCTGATCACAAGGTCAAAAACATAAGATGTGATCAGGGAACCGAATTTAAAAACCAAATCCTTGATACATTTTGTGATGAGAAGGGTATTTCAAGACAATATAGTGCTCCCAAGACTCCTCAGCAAAATGGTGTTGCTGAAAGGAGAAACAGGACACTTATTGAAGCTGCAAGAACTATGTTGTCTGACTCTAAGCTGCCCATCACCTTCTGGGCAAAGGCTGTCAACACAGCCTGCTATGTGCAGAACAGAGTTTTAGTAGTTAAGACATATGGTAAGACTCCTTATGAACTGTGGCACAAAAGGAGACCATTTATAGGTTTTCTCAGAACATTTGGATGTCCTTGCACCATCTTGAATATCAAAAATCAAATAGCTAAGTTTGCTGAGAAATCAGATGATGGACACTTTGTTGGATACTCCTCTCAAGCCAAGGCTTATAGAGTATACAATCTCAGAACTAGAATCATTGAGGAGTTAGCCAATATGACTTTCAATGAACACACACCCTGTGTGAAAGGTTCTGGTCCGGATTGGCTATTTGATCTTGATTTAGTTACCAACTGTTTTAACAAATCTTATGAGAATGTTTCAGGATCTATGAATAACAGGTCAACAGAGGATCATGACCCTAGATTTGAGCTGAGAAGACTAAACAAGAAGACTACTTCAGCTCCAATGGTGACTAACCCTATTATTGAGGCTCCAATCAGCACAAGCATGACAAATACTGCTGATTCAACTGAATTACCCTCAAAGTCCAGTTCAGAGGCTCAGAATTCAGGTGAAGGAACCTCCAATGCAGGTGGAATGGATGGTGGTGACAGTGATCAAGAATTTCTTAATGCTGATAACCACTCCATTAAAGACAACATCAATGATGTCACACACTCATTGGATCAAGTTTCTCTTGATAAGTGTGATGATGTGGTGGGGGACTCTTCTTTGCCAGATCAAAATTTCTCTAATCTTGATCTGTCCAACCAACTTGCTGTGATCCCTCAACTCAGGATCCACAAGTCACATCCCACCACAAACATCATTGGAAATGTTGACTCAAGGGTGAGAACAAGAGGACAAGCTCATGACAGCCATGTTTGTCTACATTCTTGTTTCTTATCTCAAATTGAGCCTAAGAAAGTTGATGAGGCTCTAAAGAATGGAACCTGGATTGAAGCAATGCAAGAAGAATTGCTTTAAATCAAAAGATAGAAGGTGTGGAACTTGTGCCCTCTTCCTCAAGGGAAGACTGTCATAGGTACCAAGTGGGTATTTAAGAACAAGAAGGATGATAGAGGGATCATCATCAAAAACAAGGCTAGACTGGTTGTCCAAGGATACACACAAGAAGAAGGAATTAATTATACTGATGTCTTTGCTCCTGTAGCAAGACTTGAAGTTGTAAGGATATTCCTGGCTTATGCTGCATCCAAGGATTTCAAGGTCTACCAGCTTGATGTGAAGTGCGTCTTTCTTTATGGGGTGATTGATTATGTCTGCAAGCTTGATAAAGCCCTTTATATTAAACAACCACCTAGCTTTGCAGACCCAGATCATCCTGATTATGTCGGAAAGCTTGATAAAGCCCTTTATGGACAACATCAAGCTCCAAGAAAGTGGTATGAGACACTGTCAACATACCTCTGCAATCATGGATACAAAAGAGGTACTATTGATGGGACTCTCTTCATCAAAGATACAGGAAATGAGATACTGCTAGTTCAGATATATGTAGACGACATCATCTTTGGTTCAAGTAATGCAAAGCTCTGCAAAGACTTTGAGATGCTGATGAAGAATAAATTTGAAATGAGTGCCATGGGGGAACTCAATTTCTTTCTGGGTATTCAAGTGAAGCAAGTTGAAGATGGCATCTTCGTAAGTCAGTCAAAGTATGTTCAGGACATACTCACAAGATTCAAGATGACTGACTCTAAGGTTACAAATACACCCATAGCCAGAAATCACTTCCTTGGTCCTGATCTTGAGGGAGAGTCTGTTGATGAACATCTCTCCAAGGCCATGATTGGTCACATATGTATCTTACTGCTAGCAGGACTGATATCATGTTTGCCACATGCATATGTGCAAGATATTAAGCAAACCCCAAGATGTCACACCTAATCACTGTCAAAAAATTTATTAGATATCTCAAAGGTGCTCCAAATCTAGGCCTTTGGTATCCAAAGAATTCAGACTTTAATCTGTATGCCTATACAGATAGTGACTATGGTGGCTGCAACATGACTGCAAAGTCCACATCTGGGGGGGGGGTGTCAGTTTCTTGGTGGAAGGATAGTCTCTTGGCAATGCAAGAAGCAATCCTGTGTGTCTGCATCAACTGCTAAAGCTGAATATATTACGGCTGCAAGCTGCTGTGCTCAAGTGCTTTTGATTTAGAATCAGATGCTTGACTATGGATTCAACTTCAAGGAGACTCCTATCCACATAGACAACAACAGTGCTATCTCTATTACAGAGAATCCTATGCAGCACTCAAGGAGCAAACACATCAACATCAGGTATCATTTGATTACGGATAACTTTGAAAAGGGCTTGATAAAACTAATCAAAGTTAACACAAATGAACAATATGCCGATCTGTTCATAAAGGCTTTTGATGAACAGAGATTTAAATATATTGTATCAGCTATTGAGATGATTAACTTTGAATAGATTTTCTGAAATAACTTAATCAAATTTTTCTCCTAAAAATTGTGTGTCCTAAGTTGTCTATTAGCTCATCTCATAAGCCCAGTTCTCTTTGGAAGAAAATAAAATTTTAAACTGATATTCCTTAGAATGATAATAAAATTTTACTTTCGGAAGAAGTGAAATTGTCTTCGGAAGAAATTTATGTCCTAAAAATTCCTTCAACTTGTTTATCTAAGATTTACCTTTGGAAGAAATTCTTGAAGTATCTTCCGAAGCTTAAGTCTCTTATAAACCATTTAATGTATTTTAAGAACAAATTTCTTCCGAAAGCAATTTAGTCTCGGAAGACTTACTCATTTCTTCGAAGTCAAAATTTTCAAAATTCTTGGGATATCTTCCGAAGCATAATTTACCTCCGGAAGCTTTGTTTCAAATCTTCCGAAGCCACAATTGTCTATGGAAGTGATTTTCTACTTCCAAGAAAACTAACTTTTTGGGCGCTTTTTGAAAGTAGGACCCACATCTGGATTTCAAAGTTTATCTTTTCAATTAAGTTTGTCTCAAATCTAGTGTATATCTTTCCAAACGGTTCTCTTTCATCTCACCTCTCTCATTGATCTTTAACCAAACTTACCCCCAAATTTCATCTTCTTCTACCTTCCTTCACTACAAAGCTTCCAAATGGCCAGCCCTGATCGTTGTAACGATGCGGATTTCTCCATGCACCTGCATAGGCAACATAACCAAGTTGCTCTGTTAGACCCTGAGAAGCATCCAAGCTTCTCAGACGTTTGTAGGTTTCTTTCTTTGTCTCATTACTACACCTCCCTTACAATCGATCCTCCTCTCTATGAGGATCAATTGCTTGAGTTCTGGCGGACCTGTCAAGAGGTTACCATGGACGGGGAGAAGGCACTGTCTGCCACAGTACAGGGGAGGACACTGTTCATCACTCCAGCCATCATCAACACCCCTCTTCATCTGGATGATGAAGAAGGTGAAATGTCCTTCCCAAAGCTGCTGTCAACCATTCCTTTGAGCAGATGGGATATGAAGGTGACTTCACAGTCAAGACCTTCAGGAAGGGGAAGGTCTCATACCAGTGGAAGTACCTCCTCCATGTTGTCATCCACAGCTTGTCTAACAAACATGGAGGATAGGAGCAGATTCCTAAGACCTCTCCATCATTGTCCATGGGATGGTTCAAGGGGTCAAATTCAGGTATTCTCAGTTTGTTTTCACAAATTTACTTGCAAATTTGGACTCCCTAAAATATTACATATTTCCCCGGTATGTTCAACACATTCTCAATGTGAAATGGGACCACAGTTGAGGGGAACAGGTAATGTTCCTAAACTTGCACATATGAGGCCCGACATTTTCAAAATATTGAAAAAGCCTACTGTTGGGTTCTCAGGGGTAGAAACAGCCCTTGTCCCAAAAATGTTTGAGCTCATTGCTCAGGTGACATCCTAGCAGCACCAGCTAGTGATGAACCAACACCCTCTACCTCTCAACCACCATCAAGGCCTACCATTACCCTCACTTACCAAAGAAATCCAAACGAACCCTGCACCTACTGTTGAGCATATGCAGGCCCCCATATCACAACCTACACAGGAGGAAGTGGACACTAGAGCTCCCACTTCCCCTGAGGAGCAAACCACTCCTATCTTTGCAACTATCAGTGCTGAGGTTCCTCATGCTCAGCCTGATGAGCTCACATCCTCTCAAACAACCTTAAGCCATTACTCTGAGTCTTAACACTCTTGTGATCAACCTTTAGGGGAAAGTTACCCTCCCCAGCCTCTTGATTTAAATCAACCACTTCCTAGCCTTGACTTTTACTCTGATGAAGATTTGGGTTTCAGTGAGTACCATGAGTCTCTCCTCTCTTCCCACACTCAAGGAGTGATGAGTGATCCTGCCTCACCCATCTCTAGCCCACATCAGACGCCCCAAACTGAGGTGGATCTTTAGATTGTCCAGGAGATCCTTCAGATTGTCCAGGAGATCCATGTGGCAGAGGCTATCACTGTTGCCAGTGATAACATCACTAGGACCTCTACCATGGCAACCCAGCCTCTTGACACTTCTCTTGAAGATGTCATTGGGTAGGGGAAATCTAGCAGCCAACAAACCTATGCTGGTGATGAGGGAGAAGACTCATGTCCAATCCTCTCATCCCCCTATGATTTTTCATCTAAAGATGACGAGAGTCTACAACAAAAGGTGCACAAACTTTCAAACATGTGCACCTACTTTGTGTCCAAGATAGCTCACCTAGAATCTCAGGTGACTATCTTGTAGAAAAGGGTCAACGACCAGCAACTTAAGATCATCGATCTCAAAGGTAAGCTAGCTGAGAGACCAATGATCAACTCATCCAGGTCCACAAGAACCATGGATGTCATGGATCCTCTCCCAGCTCACCTATGCAAAAGGGTGATGCTACCAAAAAGGTGGAGAAAATCCTAACAATCACAGAACCTAGGAGTTCCTCTCAGAGTATGGACATAGAGAACTCACCATCTCTCTTGAAGTTGTCCATACTCAGCAACCTCCTCTAGACAGTGATCTATATTTGTTAATACTACAACTGTTTGAGGAGGGAGTACAAGAGCAATGTCTGCCCCATCTGAGAACCCAATCTGGGTTGGGGTATGACAGTGAAAGGAAAGCTCTTGTACTCTCTAGAGCTCAGGGTCAACTAAAAATCTTAAACATTTCAAACCTGAGTTTCTATGAGGGTATAAATCTGGTAGATCTGGCACTTGTCAACCCAAGCAATCAGACAAGCTGCCAGACTAGCCAGTAAATTCAAGATTGGGTGCATGGAAGATTCAAAAGGAGATCAGCACTATCTACACAGAGGCTAGCAGTGGAAGCCTTTGGTCAACTGGATGTTGAGGTGGACCCTAAGATTAGCTTTAAAGGGAAAGCCTTGACTGAAGGCCCAGAGGCTGAAACTGTGAACCTTGAGACAACATCTCCTCCAGCACCCCATACCCTCAGTGAGGCACCAGCTGGTGATGGTGCATCACAACCTCTCTATGGCCAGAGCTTGTCTGCTGAACCAAGCAATGAAGGCCAAAGCTCTCCTCAGCTTGTGGCAGAAAAAGGCAAAAGAAAACTCACTGCTGAGGAGATTAAAGAAGAAAAAAGAAAGAGGAAGAGGAAGCTAAGGGGAGAGAGTTCTAGTGGTTCCCCAAGATTTATGCAAGCTACAATCAGGGCTGCCCCTATTCTAAACACTCAAGAAGATGAACTAAGGGCAGCCAGACTCAATTATCTGGGGACCAGGACTACAATGTTGATGAACTCATCTCTCTCCCCTTGGATGAGTTAAATGAACTGGCAGACACAAGCTATCAAAGGAGAGAAGGAAGCTGAGGATGCAGCCTTAAACCTCAAACACAAAGAAGAATTGAGGAGGAAAAGGCTTTATAAGGACATTCCTATTCTCTCCCCCAGTTCAGGAAAGTCCTGAGGAAGAGACTGTGGCTATTGAACAACCTTAAGTAGTTGATGAAGAAGAAAGATTAAAGATGATCAACTACTTGAGTGCCACAGGTCTCTATCAGGCACCAACACTTCTTCCCTTGCCATATGACTACATCTTATTTGAATATAACAAGCAGCTAGAAGAGAAAGCTAAAAGAGAAAAACAAGCTGCTAGAAAGAGGCAAAGGGAAGAGATTGCTAAATCAAGAGCCATCATCCAGAAAAGTCTAAAAAAGTCTACAGATAGGCAGAAGATGATAAGCTTCTTGAAGCTTTATGGGTTCTCTGGAAGGAGGCTTGGTCCCATGTCTCTATCTACAATGGATGAGCACATAAGGATGATCAAGTAGAAGATTAAGAGGGGAGAGCTTGTGGATCTTCATTCATCATCAAGTCAAGCTCAACCTGAAGTTGAGGTAAAGGTGGAACCTACAGAGACAACACCACATGCACCTAAAGCTACACAACAGCCAACTTCATCTTCTGACCCACAACAGGGTTCTCCTCCCTCTCCTTCTGAACCTGGGAGAGAGGAGATCCTAACTGAGAGGGAATCCACTAAAGAACCTGGTAGAGAAAACCAACCCTCTTAGTCAAAATCATTTGGGAGAAGAAAGAGGATGGCCAGAAGAAGATCTTCAAAGAAGAAAACAGAAAGGCATCCTCCTCCCAACCTCAGGATGAGTCAACCACCCGAGAAGTGCATGTAGAGGGCTCTCAACCAACTCCCATAATAGTAGAGCCTCTCTCTGTTGGAAGACCAATTCTATCCTGGCATTCAATGAAACCCAGATAGATGGTATGTCACTAGAGATCAGGGAGAACAACATATCTACTTCACTAGTGACATGCTTGAACTCCCTCTGCATGATCTCTATGACATGAGAAGGTACTTCATGAGTCTGAAGAATCCTGATCTACTGATGAAGAAAGGAGTTTTGAAGATTCTCATATGGACTATCCCAATCTGAAGACCTCTCTGTTTTGGTAGCATCAGCCTAGGGGGAGTTTGTAGGAACCTCTGAGGTTAAGAGGCTGATGCAACCAAAGGATCAATCAAAAGATGCCAAAACAACCAGGTCTTCCAATATGCACTAAGAACAAAGAAGAACTAGCTTCGGAAGCTTTACACACTCAAGAAAAATGCTAAGTGTAAAATCTTCCGAAGCCAATATTCAGAAGAAACTACTGAGGAAAGTTTACACTAAGTGTCAAGTCTTCCAAAGCCAAAGACTCAACTCTTCCGAAGTATAAAGATGAAGTCTTCCGAATCTCTCAAGACAAAGTCTTCCGAAGCTGAATAAATACAAGACTGATTTACCTTTAGAAGAGAGAGAAAAGTCACATTTTCCATCAACTTTTTCATAAAGCAACTATCTGTCCGCTGCCCACTCTGGTGGTTCACCAACTATCACCAGTTGGTGAAACTTCCATTATTTATGATAAAGTAGATAAGGTCTTTGTCTGTAAGTTTCTGTATTTGTTTCTTGTTTGGCTTTTTGTAATAGGAAAGTCAGTGAGCTATGGCTTGTCATAGTCACTAGTCAAAAGGTAATTTGCCTTTTGACTTTAAGCTGATCTTGTTGTCTAGATTAGTCACATCCAACTGTCTGTTTGCATATCGACGGCTGTAGGTTTAGTATAAAGACTCAAAGGTTCTTGTATTTAAAATATCAGTGCAAACACTTGTAATAGAATTAAAGAAGCAATATACTACTACCTTGAAAATTATTTTCTTGTGTTTTTTCTCTTACTTTACTTGTGTTATGCATTGTATCATCTGTTAAAGTTCTCAGTTCCCTATTTGAACTATTAAGTGATATTAATATATCCTCCTAAGTGTGTTAACTAAGTGTTAAGAACCCTCTAACGGTCCTGCACTAAGAATATGCGTTACGTGAATCTGTGTACCGTCAGCTAACTCTACGGTGTATTTAGATTCTAAAGTTGAGGGCATATCACTTAAATACTACAAAACTTAGTGGACACGAACTTATATCGGCTCCGGTATCGAATATCACGTAGCAAAACGACCATTAACCGAAAATTTACCAGTTACAATTGTAGGGTCGTTTAGAGCCTCACCTTAGCCAATGACGAAGGCTCTTCCTTTGGCTCTATTGTTGCTATTGCCTCCATTGTTGTTGCCATTTTCGTTGTTGTTGTTGTTGCCGTGTTACTTGTTGCTGTTGTTGCCATTATTGTTGTTGCCATTACTATTCCCCTGAGCTGGGGACAGTTGCGTCTGTAATGGCCTTCTTTTCCGCATTCAAAACAGCCTTTGGGAGTTTCCTGGGACTGTTGTGGCTTTTTCATCAGCTCACCACGACAGTCTTTGGTTGCATGAGCAATCTTCCCACAACGTTGGCACTTGAAATTGTCATATAGACCCACATGGTGGTAGTTACACCGGTTGTACTTCGGCTGTCTTCCGCCATACCCACCGGGTCCTTGATTTAAGGGAGTCGCCTGGTTGAAGCTTCGATTATTATCGAACCTCCGTTGCTGTTGCTGATTTTGCTGCTGTTGTTGAAGTTGAGATTGGCTGCTGCATGACAATCCCTTGTTTCCTGAACCATCCCACTTGCATTTATGGTCGGGCACGCTTGCCACCGAGCCCCGCTTGGGTAATCGTCCTTGCTCGAATGCTTGATCAGTCAGCCTGTGGGCTGTCCGGATAGCTTGTTGTATGGTAGTGGGTTTAGAGGCAGTTACCATACTTTGAATTTCGAGCACCAGTCCACGTATGTAGTGCTCGACTCTCTTGTGCATTTCATTGACCATTCCAGGGCATAGTGTGGCCAACTCATGAGTACGGGTCATGTAGGGTTCAATCTCTGAGCCTTGCATCTTGAGTTGCCAGAACTCAATCTCCAACTTCTGTACTTTATTTCGGGGGCAGTATTCTTCAGTCATGATTTCCTTGAATTCATCCCAAGGTAGTTCGTTGGCTATAGCTTGACCCAGCATTTGAACCTGGGCGTTCCATCAGGAAAGCGCTGCGCCTTCCAATGTCCGGTGGCATACTTCACCTGATCATGGCGGGCAATTGCATTTTACGAAGACAGACTCTGTCTTCTCAAACCACCTTACAAGCCCCATAGCCCTTCCGTCCCGCTGTAGGTATGGGGTTTACAGTCCATGAAGGACCTGTAGGTACATGGTGGTGGTCCTGTTTTGACAACCCAAATGTTAGTCAATTATCCTAGACAAATAACTAGGATAATTAATTTAACCTCTTGTTATCATTTACCTGCTGGTTTCCCGGTTGGTCAGCAGCCACTGCCGCCTGAACATGTTCGTTGATTAAAGCAGCCAATTCCGCAGGCGTCATGTTGATGGCTCAGCACCACGGCCTCTCCTGCGCCACGTCCACGACCACTCCCACGTCCACTTCCGCGTGCGTCCATTTTTCACTTTACAATTCACAATACAATGAGTAACATCCACACATTAATCTCATCGAAGTACAGTAAACAATAAGAAATAATGGATTCACCACAACCACAACATTTATAACAAATAATAATACCCAAAGATAAATAAATTACAATGAGTCACAAAGTATTCTATCAATGTCAAAATTTAAGTTTGTCAGTTGGGTGGGAAACAACCCTTCCCACATAGGTTTCAAAGAAAAGAAACACTACATAGTCTAAGTTATGCAATGAGGATGTCAATCCACACACATCCTACCCATCGCTGTCGTCATCCGTTTCCTCCGGTTCCTCCTCCTCTGGGGCATCCTCGGGGTCCTCCTCCTCGGCGTCTTTGGCAGGTACAGGAGCTATAGCAATCTGGAGTGCTGCCAGTTGTGCCTCTAGAGCAGCAAACCTATCGTTAGCCATCACCTACCGCTGCTCTAGTGTATTCACGCTTCCCGTAAGCGCTCCCACACCGTCAGCCATCGCATAACACCCATTAAGGGTTTTCCCATTTTGCTCCTCGAGCGTATCCACTTGTTGTCACAGTTCTCGTACCTGGTGTCGTAGGGTAAAATTCTCACTAGTGAGTATCCTGACACGTTGCTGCTCAATGTCCAGTGCAGCCACTAGTCCAGCAAAGGCTTGCTCTTGAGGAATATCCAGGGTAGGGAGTGTGAGAAATGGGGTAGTTGTCGACGACCTTATTCGTGGTCGAGTAGAGGATTTCGGTGGTACTCGCTCCCGATATATCATATGCCGTATGCAGGTAGGATAGTAATCCCAATCTCGCGGAGGATCATGTTCAGGTATCGCGAATGGTTGATCCCAATCAACCTCTTCAGATGGATACTGGTGTCGTGGCCAGTCCGATCCACTCTCCGGTACGGGTGAGTAAGGAGGTGACTCAGATCTCGCGGGTCTCTTACCCAAGTCACGCGATAACGATGCCATGCTGCGAAGTACGTGATGCGTATGCCAATGAGTATACAGTAAGGAGAGTAAACGACAAGTAACTAACAACTGTGCGGTTATAGTCTAATATGTATGCAACCTAGTTCCCTATAACCAATGGCTCTGATACCAATCTGTCACACCCTTAAAATCTACGTGCGGGGTTTTACCGCAAGGCACGTGACATACCAGGATCTCAGTCATTAGTTACTCAGAACGACTCTATATGTACAAACATTCAAAATCAAAGTTTAACTTTAAATACTGCGGAAGCGTTAAATAAAACAGAAAACCCAAAACAATGTAGCATGATTTAAAATGCGCAAACAAACGCGCCCAAGCATTATGCAAAACCAAAGCATAAAGTTTAAACAAACATAATCCCAAAAAAAACATGTTTCATAACATGCTGACAACACCATGATGTTGACCGTGTAGTACTACCCAAGATTTCCCGATAATCATCATTATTAACAATCCGAAAGTGTGAGGACTTTCATGGTATTCAGCACTATATCATACTATACACAGCTCATATAAAGTAAGCGTTTGTAAAACCAGTATGCTATCTCCCCCAAAAGAGAGTATGTAAAAGAGTGGGGCATGAACTCACCTGATGTACGTAAGAAATTACTTAAGGCTTAATTGACAAGAAAGAGTGGATAGACATCCCTCAGAGGTCACCTAGAACACATGAGTGCATAAGTTTTGGTTGTTCACAGAATCATAATGAAACCCTAAGTGCTTTATAACCCAACAACTCAAGGTTTTAGAAGACAAGACACATTGACCCGTTTGACCGTTGGTGACATCATAGGTGAAATTCCATTCAAACAAGCATAATAGTACATCACACATGATTACATACAAACTAATTACATATGACACTTCATTAATCACATGTACTAACTAGATCATCATACAGTCAGATATCATACAAGTCATGCGAATCTTAAACAATTATCATGCTCACATAGCTACAACACAACCAATGCATCATATATAGAATCAAATCATGCACAGCATGCCATGTGAAGCCACTCACGACTTCACACCCTAAACCCTACCAATCCTACTAAGTAGGGGCCTCAGATTCGCACGCGTGTATGATGACCATCAACATACCATTTAACAGAATTCTTATCACCCAAGATGTTCAACCATGATCAACTACAATCCAAACAATAGTCCTAACATACCCATATGACCAATTACCATAAATTCCCACAAACAGGCCAAAACAGATAACAAACCAACTAAACATTCATACAACCCAAATAATACATTCTACCACCTTAGAAATCATCCATGAACATACTAACATGATCCTAACGTCACAAACATACTCAAACCATCATATTCAAGATTTTGTGCAAATAAAGTTTCCCTTTTGGGAAAGCACATCCCAAAATCTATCAAACACCCAAGACATTCATGAATTCATCAATAATATACCAATTCAAACTCATGATAGCATCTAGACATGATCAACAACATCCAATTACCACAATTCATCAACCTTCATAGCCAAAAGTTATTATCTTTTGTAAGACATGAACTACAACATTCATTCTTGAATTTCTAGCATTCATATCATCAATCTAACACCCAATTATCATCATAAACACATTAAAAACATCAATTCATCATCAAATCACCATATTCATGCAAATAAAGTTACTATTATTAGTAACCTATGAACAACGCATCAAAATCATAGCTTTCTTGCATAATCGACGTTAACTAGCATCAATCTAACCTAACTAACATCATAGCATAATCAAACAACCAAAATCGACATCCAATTGCATCATTCGAATAAAACTTTCGGCAAACATGAAAAAAACTATCAAAAACATGTAAAAATCTAACCTTTAATTACGTATTGTCTTGGAATTGATGATTCTAACGTGATATAATCCTTGAAATCGATCAAATTCGAATAGTGTAGGCTTGTTCTTGCTGAATTCGCGATGGTGAGGGTGTGGGAATGAGGGTCGTGGCCGAAGATGGGTTTTAGGGTTAGTGTTTTGTGTTTTATTTTTTTATTTAATCATATTTACCTTTCCAACCCTTGCAATTTGTATTTTTATAAAAACTAAGCTTTTAAATAGTTTTTAACTACTAAAACAATTATTATTAGTCACAAATAATAATCATGCATAATTTCCATTGGTCACAAAACACACGAAATAAATATATCACGTTTCCACTTTACGCGATAAAATTCATAATTAATCGTTAAATCACATAAACACATAAGCACAACATAGTAATCACATTATTAACTAATTTATTATCAGATAATCATTATTAATTATTATTAAGTCACCAATGTTTAATGACAACTAGTGTGTGCTCACGACACGTGTATGCAAGACTTAACGGAACTAACGGAGTTTGGTAATGAAAATTACCGGATGTCACAATGATGTACGCCTTAAACAAAGGGGAGGACACAGATCCATAAGTTGTTAAAGATGACTTTTTTTTTTTCTTTTTGAAATACTATAGCTCTACAATTTTTACAATCATCAATTTTTTTAAACAAGAAATATTTATTGATCACTTTTATCAGTCATTTAAACATGATACTATACATACTCTTTTCACATTATTATTACTTGATCCACGTAATTTTTCAAAGTAATTACAATTTTTATCTTTTTTATTTAACATATCACTTTTTTAATATGTTTTATATTAAATTTATATATTTTATAGAATCTTTTATTTTCGCTACATATGCTTTATATATTCTTATAGAAAGTTTTTTGAACCCTTTTTTAAAAAGAGCTTTCGAGTTGAGACCAATGCCGACGGGTGGTGGAAGAGGGGGTCGCTACTCGCTGGCAGAACGGAAGTATCTAGCCCATTTCTAATTCATGAAGATTTTTTTTGGGTTTTTTTGGTAATCGATTATAATTTTTGAAGAAATTCTTTTGTGTGTTTAATATTTAGCGATTAGAATTTTTGTAGCATCACAATGGAAGAATCTTCTTTTAAGGGTACTGTAGCAGTTTGAAGCGTAGCAGTTTGAAGCGTGGCAGTGTAATATGCTTTTAATCTTTTTAGATTTGAGAAATGGATAAGAGATTAGTAGAAAAAAGCATGCTGCAAAAGAGAGAGGGTTTGATTTACACTTTTTTTATGTTTTTTTTTACCGTGAGTCTAATTAAGGTAACATCTATCATTCGAAATATGATGGTACATTTGTCGTTAAAAAAATAAGACTAATGTTACAGATTTTGGCAAAACAATAAATTAATAAGAAGCATGGAAAAAAAATAAGATTTGGGCAATTTGGCCTACTAAGTTTTTAGAAGTTCGACAAATTTTTTTGTGATTAAACATCTGATTAAAATCCTATTTTAAACATCTTATGTATATGTGATTTCATTAATTTGGCTTTTACTTAGAAATTATTGATTTGAATTTAAAAGGGTTAAACAAGTTATCTAACGTCAAAAGCATAAGCGTAATCATCTAAAGAAAATTAAGAGTTAACAAAAATAAAACGGTGTTAAAAGACTGATTTTGTGAATTCGTATTTAACTCTTTAAAATATAGTTTTATAAAATTTTAAATATAATGTTGTGACGTGTTTATTTATTATATAAGTTTCTTTATAATTTTGATTTTAAACCGACTCGGTTTCATTTTATTTTTTACGTGTTTGGATTTTAAACTTTTAAGTTAGTTTTTGTTCTTTATAATTAATTTCGTTTAGGGGTTCTAAAAAATCATGATCATTTGTTTTCAGAATTAACATTTGCCTTCCTAACAATGATGTATTATTCTTTTAAATTTCAATCATACTCTTTCGACGTGTTTATTTTTATCTATGACTGTGGTAAACTTAATTTCAAATCTACCTGCAGCGGAGCGTGGGGATTTTTTGCTAGTTAAAGTTAAAAAGTAAGAAAGAACAAAAAAAACAAAAAAAGTAAAAAAATTATAATAAAAAAACGTAGAGCAGAAGTTGGTTTAATAGTTTTGTTTTTATGAAGCGATATGTCAAGCCTAAATGACAAAACATAAATATCCAAAAATGTTGTAAAACCAGAAATAAATAAAAAATATTGAAAAATTCGAGCAACATTTAAAAATTCGATAACAAAAAATTAGTTTTTGGTTCTCTTTGAGATCAAACCGACCCAAACCACCCTAGAGCGTTAAAAGTTAAAGAAACTTAACGGTGAGGGACTAAACTTGTAATTCTTTATCAAATGTTTGTATTAAGCTTACAGTTTATTAAATATGAAAACCAAATTTGCAATATGCTCAAATCATAAGGATCATTTTCCCTAAAAGAAAAACTATTTTAAATATATTCCAACCTATTAACAATTGTTCAATATTAATTTCAACTAACAATTTGATCAGTGATAATGCTAACTTTTAATTGTGTTACCAATAACAATCACAGTGTAACATATCATTAACTATGTTTATTTTAGTGACGTGACGTGTGACGTGTCATGAAAATGAATAATACTCATTAAACATAAATCACATGAAAAGTATGTTGTTCGAATGAAAAAAAGCAATTATAGATCAACACAGACCATAAAAACAAACAAAATTGATTCAAAACTTACTTGTTTGAAATTGGTTGGAATCTCGAAGAAATAGAATTGATTAGAAACAAGCAATCGATTATATACATTTGAGAGAAACATACGTCACATTGTTAAATACCTCCAAAAGGTTGATTTTTAATAAAAACTTAAATGAAAAAAGTCCAAGCATTGCTATGTAAATGCAAATCATATGCCACAATCCACATCATCATAAATAAATAAAGTTAGCGATTAGTTAGAATGAGATTTGATAAGTACATGAGTTGGAAATTAGGATTGCCACCGATTAAATTATTCGTTGAATTAATATCGACCGATAGTTAATAGCTTGGATTGTTAAAATCTAACTTTTCTTTTAAAACTAAAGTTATTCTCGAGGTAGAATATGAAAAGTTTTGAAACTATTTTTGAGCGGTAGGGTATGGCAAATAACAAGATGTGTAATTTTAGCCTATCCCTAATACAACCCGAAATACCAAAAGGCTTTAGCCCCAATGGTATTGAGGTGTATACATAGTGGTCTTTTCATAAGCTTGAGGATTCGACCTTACGACTAATATTAATATAGATTTAAATAGCTTTAAAATATCAACTAACAAGTAACTTAGTTGAACCCTAATAGAATTAAGGTGACTTTAGTAGGAAAAAGTAACAAAATAGAAAATTTATAACATGGTGTTAAATCCCTTGAGTTTCGCTCATATTCAACCACTTCAACCATAATATCCAAACCAGGGAACATTTTTCTTTTCCTTTTTTTTTTGTAATGTGATTCAAGATGTAGTCATTTCATCCATAAGATGGTTCGTTTAGTCTCTAACTTTTTTCTTCCTAAAGTATGCATCTTTAGGTACACCCTCACGTAAATTGTCATTTTTGTTAACCTCGCTTAAAGTTTCAAAGTTTTATAGCCTCACAATCTCATCTACCACACCACTAGCTTCTTATCTTCAGTGAAAGGGCACCTCAAGTAGTTGATCAGACGCTTAACAATATTCACATTATTTTCTTTCATATTTTTGTTCGTCAAGAAAAGGATGTTCTTTGGGTTTCTTAAACTCGTATTGTAGTACCCTTTCACATGATCCCAATAAGGTCCGTACGGTATGACACATTTACTAAACATCTCAAACACCTCGATGCAAAACACTCAACCATGGGATATGAGTATAAAAGACACGTCACGAACATGCAACAACAAAAGTAGTCGTGTTCGTAAAGATTTAAATCTCGAAGGAAGGAACAGATATATAGGGATTATTGGTGAGTAGGGCCCACACACCAACCATAAAATATTTTTCTAATATTATATGTATGAACTGATCCCTGCCTACTCTTATGACATTTTGACACTAATCCCTATGAAATTTTAAGACCGACGCCTAAGATAGTTTGAGACCGACTCTAAACCATCGCCACCATCACCATGTTTAAACCTTTTAAAGTATTAAAAAAAGTTTTTTCTTGACTTTATAATGATTGACCTACTTTTGTTATGTATTTAAGATATTTTAGTTTTGGAGGGGATAAAAAGATTTAATACATGACGATTCAAGATTGACCCCAAAAATTTCTTATTCCCATGAAAAAAGCTTATGGGTTTGTCACTATAGGCGAGTTGAGGGTCAGATGAAAGATAGTTACTTTCATACCTTGCGTTTCAAAATAGCGAACATGAGCTCCTTGATCCATGTTGTACTATATTTCCATAGTGCGATTAAGCAAATATCGATTATGATAGGTATCCGAGGTTAACTTTGATCATGAAAATTACTAAAAAGAAACACTTTTTAGCAAAAGTGTATAGTGATTAATTTTTTTAATTGTACCCAAATCAGGTATCCAATTAAATGTGTTATAACAAAACAATTACAACACCATGGTGTTTTGAAGTTTATACCTTTTTGACAAAGTATCTTAATCCTCACACTTTGGATTTAACAATGTCTCTCTAGTTGACCTTGTTCACGAAAGATCATATCTTGCAATGACTACAACGGAAACAACAAACGATGACGGAGGCGGTGGTGACATAGGCGATGGCATATGGTGGTTGTGTGGTGGTCGCGGCTTAGGGACAGGGGGTGTGACAACTTTTTTTGGATCTAGGGTTTGGGATTATGGTTTTAAACCCCGTAATTTATGTTTTCGGTACTTGGCTAATCAACACTTAATAACCTTTGATATATAACCTTTAATTATTAAAAAACTTATGGTTTATTAATTAATGTTTAATTAAATAAACATTTAAACATTTAATCGTTTAACTATTAAACATTATAAATTTATTTCTCTTTTATTAATAATTTCACCAATAGTTAATCCTGGATTATATCACCAAATAATCAAACACCACTTTTTTAATCTCGTGTTTTGTGAACTATAACATGTAAATTTTAAACGTTATTATTTGTTGTTGGTCCAAATTGTAACTCTTTGGATCGTACCATGATAGTAATGTTGAAATTATTGATAATCGAATATCTAATTTCCAACATACTCCCACTTGGACGATTCATTGACTAACTGCCTCAATGTAGACAATGGTGGACACCTAGTTACATCTCATTGCCCTTAGTAAGGTATGATGTTTTTAATCATCAAATAATTCCTTTAGTTCAAGTAACTTCTTACTTAACCAAGTATTATAGCCATGGTAACATTATCGGTTTATCCATTCTATATCGAAAATTCGTTAAGCATAAGACATGGAACACATTTCATTTTTGTATATTGTTCAACTATTATAGTTCTCGTTTCTAGTTTGAAGTGATCTTGAAACTACTCTTAGTGTAAACGTGCCCACACATTTAATACCAGCTCAAATCAATAAGGGTGCTAGAATGTCCAACTCCTATTCACATAATTCCTTTGACCACATGCAACTCCCACTTAACCTCAGATTTAATCCCAACCGTAACCCTTATAACTGCCTTTTATAGAACAACATTAGATAAGATCAAAAAACAACCTTTACTTAAAGTTAGTCAAGTTTGTGTCTTGGGTTGAAGGATAGATAAATCATACCCTATTCAAAAGTTCTTTTGACTCAGATCATTGAAGAATCTTTTAAAGCGAATTATGTCCTGATATCATTCTCTATGAATATCAATGAATATTTGTCCTTAATCATTTGAGCTTTCTGTGGGAACATCTGAAGTTAAAAGGTTGATGCAATTAAAGGATACCAAAACAACCAAGTCTTCCAACATGCACTTTGGAACAAAGGTGAACTAGCTTCGGAAGCTTTTACACACTCAGAAATATGCTAAGTGTAAAATCTTCCGAAGCCAAAGTTCAGAAGAAACTGCTACGGAAGCTTTACACTTAACTTGGAAAATATTCTAAGTGTAAGGTCTTCCGAAGCCAAAGACTCAACTCTTCCGAAGTTTAAAGATGAAGTCTTCCAAAGCTTCAAAGACAAAGTCTTCCGAAGCTGCCTACAAGACAAGACTGATTTCTTCTGAAGAGAGAGAAAAGACTTATTTTTCATCAACTTTATCATAAAGCAACCTACTTTTCGCTGCATGCTCTGGTAGTTCACCTGCTATCACTAGTTGGTGAAACTTCCATACTTTATGATAAAGTAGATAAGGTCTTCACCTGCAAGTTTCTCCTTTTGTTCCTTTTGGCTTTTTGTAATAGGAAAACTCAGTGAGCTATGGCATGTCATAATCACTAGTCAAAAGGCAATCTGCCTTTTGACTTTAGATTGATCTTGTTCTCTAGATTAGTCACTTTCAACTGTCTTTTTGCATATTGACGGTTGTAGGATGTAGTATAAATAGTCTCCGGTTCTTGCACTTAAAATATACTTGTACAACACTTGTAATAGAACTAGAGAGCAATATACAACTTCCTTGAAAACTTAATCTTGTGTTCTTGTTCTTGTTATAAAAAGTTTTACTTGTGTTTGTCTTGTATCCTCAGTAAAATTTTACAGTTCCCTATTTGAATTGTTAAGTGATCTTAAGATCCTCCTAAGTGTGTTAACTAAATGCAAGCTTAAGTACCCTTTAACGGTCCTGCATTTGGTATCAGAGCATTCCAGGCTCTTGATTGTAAGATCTCACCATCTTCAAATACTATTAGTTACACACATCACTTAACTCTTCAAATGGCAGCTATCTCCAAGGCTGTATGGAAACTGGAACTATGAAAAAGTCCCCACTGATCACTCCTGAGGATTTTGACACTTGGTGTCAAAGAATGGAAGGCTTTATCAAGTCTCAAGATTCCAGGATGTGGGAGTCTGTTGTCAATGGGCCTCATGTACCATGCACCTCTTCAGCTACTGCTGGTGGTGGTATGATACCAAAGGAGAGGGCTGACTTTTCTGATGAAGACTGGAAAAGAATTGACATTGATCAGAAAGCCATGACAGCCCTTTAAAATGCTCTTCCAAACTCCATCTACAGAGGTTTCAAGAAGTGCAAGACCGCTAAACAGCTATGGGATGCACTGAAACTGATGTATGAGGGTTCAAATGAAGCCAAGGAGAACAAGAAGGATCTCCTGAAGCAGCAGTTTGAAAACATCACCTTCAAGACAGGTGAAACCATGACTCAACAATACTTCAGGTATGTTGAGATTGTGGATACTCTGGCTGATGTTGGGGTAACTATTGAGAATAGGGACACTGTAAGGAAGTTCATGTCCTCTCTCCCAGATAATGGACACACTACTGTGTGGTCATTAAGAGGACTGAAAACCTCAAGACCCTTACTCTCACTGAGTTGTATGGGATACTCAGTGGATACCAGATGGAGATGAACATGCAAAATTCATCTGTTAACTCCAACACTCACCAGAGTTCAGCCCTTCATGTGGTTGAAAAGGATATCAGAGAACCACAACATCATCTCATCTGCTACCCTGAAACCTCATAAAAGGGTCCTTTCATCACCTTCCCTGAGACACCCAGAGAGAGCTACATCCAAGGAAGTCCCTTCCAAGAGACAAGTTCTTCTCAAGCTTCTGTCTCCACTGATGAAAGTACAGGCAACTTTCTTTTCACTCTTGAAGACCTGGACTGCATCCATCCAGATGATCTAGAGTACATGGAGATAGTCCAGCAAATGGCTCTTCTTACTCATAGAGCCTAGAAGTTCTACAAGAGGACTGGAAGAAGGTTTCCTAGCAATGCTGCCAGTGGCAAGTTTGGATTGGACAAGAGCAAAGTCAAGTGTTACAACTGTAACCAGATGGGACACTTTGCTAGAGAATGCAAGGCACCTAAGTCAAATGGTGTCCAAGCTTCATCCAGGCCAAACTACACTGAAGGAGGGAACCAGAATGAGAAGCCAAGACAGCAAGCCGCAGTTGCTGTTAAAGAAGGAGGCTTTGACTGGAGCTTTCAAGCTGAAGATGCATCTTCAAACCAAGCACTCATGGCTGACCATGATGAAGCCAAGGTACTTGAACATCTTTGCTCTCCTGAATGTATTGCTAAAGTAATTAGATACAGGTCCTACAACTTGGAAATGAGATCTGATATTGAGTCTTTGAATATTTTAAAAGCTGATTTTAAAAGGGCTGAAAATGACTATAAACTTAAAATAGAAGATCTAGAGAAAACAGTTTCAACTCTTAAACATGAGCAAACAAATTACAGGACTCAAATTAAGGATCTCATTACCAAGTTGACTGAATGCCAGGCTGAGCTTCTGATCAGCAAAGCCAGGGCAGAAAAATGTGTTCTTGAAGAGGAAACCTTCAAGAACATGATATCCTCATCTCTGCATGCAAAAGTGTGTTATCAGAACAAGCAGGGACTGGGATCTAGTGAGATAGCTCCTCCACATACTCTACTATCAGTTAGATCTCCAAGGTGTGGAACTGGTCAAGATGAGCTACCATCCATAGATCCCAGTGATGAAGAGGATGAAAAGGAGATGGTGAGGGATGACTCTGAAGTGAGTGAAAAGAGTCAATCCAAAAAGGGTCTTCATGCTCTTAAGGAGGAGAAAGGATCTGGTTTGAGTAAGTCCAAGAGAAAGAACTTGATCAGAAGAGCAAAAAGAAGATCAAGGAAAACTCAAGAAATCATGGCCACTTTTGACCCCAAGCAGAAACAAGTATTTATCTCTGCAGGGTTTGAGGTGGTGAAAGCTGAAGATTCTGCCAAGAAATCCTGTTCCAAGAGTTCTGCTTTAGCTTCAACTCACTCCAGCAACAACAAGAAGATTGATCAGCTGTGTGTCACTGCTACACAGCCTGAACCATCCATTTCAAAGAGCAAGCTTCACCCTAAGAAGCCTGCTGCATCATCTGAAAAGGTGAAGAAGGAAAAGGAAAGTTTCAAGCTTAGTCTTCTTGGGAAAGAAGGCTCTCAAAAGGAAAGATTTGGATTGTGTTATGTGTGGTAGTACTTCACATCTGGCTAAGGATTGTCAATACAATCCAAGAGTACTATCCACATGATCAAGAAGAAAACTTCTAAGAAGAAGAAGAAACAAACAGCTTCAGAAGGAAAATCTGTTTCCTTCGGAAGCTCCAAAATGAAGAAGAAGGCAAGTAAGAAATTGCCATCGGAAGAAAAGTTGGTCTCGAAAGAAAGGAATGCTTCTGAAGTACTGAAGCTTGCTGCAGTGAAAGCAAGATCTTCCGAAGGATCTGTCTCCGAAGCTTTCGAAGCTACAAAAGCTTCCGAAGTATTGAAGGTCAAGCCCAATCCTCCAAAGGTGGTGTGGAAGATGAAGGAAGACCTTGAGACTAAAAGCTCTTCTTCAGCAACAGCAAATGATCCTCAAATCCTGAACATAGGATCACTTACTATTTCATTGCCTTTATCTGAATTTTATAAGCCCAAGACCAATGAGGCTTGGGTTTCCAAATGTAACTAAATTATCTCTTTTTGTGCAGGGACAGCTAAAGACTAACAAAAATGTCTGGATCATTGATAGTCGCTGCTCCAGGCACATGACTGGCAATGAATCCTTACTTCAAAGATTCTAAAGATTTGATGGAGGACCAAATGATTTTGGAGGAGATACAGGAGGTTACATTACTGGAAGGGGCAAGGTTACAAATGGTAAGCTCAGTATTAAGAAGGTAAACTTTGTCAAAGAGCTTAGATATAATCTTTTGAGTGTGTCCTAATTTTGTGACCAAAAACATCAGATGCTCTTGAGCATGAGTGCATAGTTCTTAAGACCGGGGTTGACATTCCTCAAGAGCACATTCTGCTCAGAGCCCCCAGGAGAGGGAACATGTACAAGATGGATCTACATGAAACATCTCCCTCTGGAGAAGTTTCTTGCTTCTGTCTAAAGCCAATAGTGATGAGTTTTTCCTCTGGCATAAAAGAATGTGCCATGTAAACTTTAAGAACATGAATAAATTGATTAAGAATGATTTGGTAACTGGAATGCCAAAGAGAGATTACAAGTGATGACCACTGTGTTGCATGCCTGAAAGGGAAGCAACACAAAGTGTCTCACAAGCCAAAGGAAATCAACTCTATCACTACTCCCTTACACTTGTTACATATGGATCTGTTGGCGCCCACAGTGTAATGAGTTTAGGAAGTACCTCTTAATGCTTAGTGATCACAGATACTTCATAAGATTCACTTGGGTATTTTTCCTTTGAACTAAGGATGAGACCTCTAAGATCTTGAAGAGTTTCATTCTGAAAATTGAGAATCAATCTGATTACAAGGTCAAAATCATAAGATGTGATCAAGGAACCGAATTCAAAAACCAAATCCTTGATACATTTAGTGATGAAAAGGGTATTTCAAGACAGTACAGTGCTCCCAGGACTCCTAAAAAAATGGTGTTGCTGAGAGGAGAAACAAGACACTTATTGAAGCTACAAGAACCATGTTGTCTGACTCTAAACTGTCCATCACCTTCTGGGCAGAGGCTGTCAACACAGCCTGCTATGTGCAGAACAGAGTTTTAGTGGTTAAGACACATGTTAAGACTCCTTATGAACTGTGGCATAAAAGGAGACCATTCATTGGTTTTCTCAGAACATTTGGATGTCCTTGTACCATCTTGAATACCAAAGATCAAATAGCCAAGTTTGCTGAGAAATCAGATGATGGACATTTTGTTGGATACTCCTCTCAAGCTAAGGCTTATAGAGTATACAATCTCAGAACTAGAATCATTGAGGAGTCAGCCAATGTGACTTTCAATGAACACACCCCCTGTGTGAAAGGTTCTGGTCCGGATTGGGTATTTGATCTTGATTTAGTTACCAACTATTTTAACAAGTCTTGTGAGAATGTTTTAGGATCTATAGATAACAGGTCAACAGAAGATCCTGACCCAAGATTTGAGCTGAGAAGACCAAGTAAGAAGACTACTTCAGCTCCAGTGGTAACCAACCCTGCTATTAAAGCTCCTATAAGCACCAGCATGACAAATATTATTGATTCAACTGAATTGCCTTAAAATTCCAGCTCAGAGGCTCAAAATTCAGGAGAATGAACTTCAAATGTAGGAGGAAGAATTGGAGGTGGTGACAGTGATCAAGAATTTCTTGATGCTGATAACCACTCCATTAAGGACAACATGAATGATGTCACACACTCATTGGATCAAGTTTCTCTTGATAAGTGTGCTGATGTGGTGGTGGACACTTCTTTGCCAGATCAAAATTTCTCTAATTTGGATCTGTCCAACCAACTTGCTATGATTCCTCAACTTAGGATCCACAAGTCACATCCCACCACAAACATCATTGGAAATGTTGACTCAGGGGTGAGGACAAGAGGACAAACTCATGACAGCCATGTTTGTCTACATTCTTGTTTCTTTTCCCAAATTGAGCCGAAGAAAGTTGATGAGGTTTTGAAGGATGGAAGCTAGATTGAAGCTATGCAAGATGAGCTGCTTTAAATCAGAAGACAGAAGGTTTGGAACTTATGCCTTCTTCCTCAAGGGAAGACTGTCATAGGTACCAATGGGTATTGAGAAACAGAAAGATATAGAGGGATCATCATCAAGAACAAAGCTAGGCTTGTTGTCCAAGGGTACACTCAAGAAGAAGGGATTGGTTACACTGATGTTGTTGCTCCAGTAGCAAGACTTGAAGCTATAAGGATATTCCTGGCTTATGCTGCATCCAAGGATTTCAAAGTCTAACAGCTTGATGTGAAATGCACTTTTCTTTATGGGGTGATTGATGAAGAAGTTTATATCAAACAACCACCTGGCTTTGCAGACCTGAATCATCCTGACTATGTCTACAAGCTTGATAAAGCACTATATGGGCTGCATCAGGCTCCAAGAAAGTGGTATGAGACACTATCAACATACCTCTGTCAACATGGATACAAAAGAATTCAGACTTTAATCTGTACGTTTATACAGTAATAGTGACTATGGTGGCTGCAACATGACTGCAAACTCCACATCTAGGGGATGTCAATTCCTTAGTAGAAGGATAGTCTCTTGGCAATGCAAGAAGCAATCCTGTGTATCTGCATCAACTGCTGAAGCTGAATACATTGCTGCTACAAGCTACTGTGCTCAAGTGCTTTGGATTCAGAATCAGATGCTAGACTATGGATTCAACCTCAAGGAGACTCCCATCCACATAGACAACAACAGTGCCATCTCTATCACAGAAAATCCTGTGCAGCACTCAAGGACCAAACACATCAACATCAGGTATCATTTGATTAGGGATAACTTTGAAAAGGGCTTGATAAAACTAATCAAGTTAACACAAATGAACAATATGTTGATCTGTTCACAAAGGCTTTTGATGAACAGAGATTTAAATATATTATATCAGCTATTGGGATGATTAACTTTGAATAGATTTTCTGAAATAACTTAATCAACTTTATTTCTTAAAATCGTGCGTCCTAAGTTGTCTATTAGATCACCTCATAAGCCCTGTTCTCTTTGGAAGAAAATTAACTTTTAAATGATATTCCTTAGATTTGTGAAAATTTCTCTTTGGAAGAACTCAAATTGCCATCGTAAGAAATTTATGTATTTAAATCATTTAACGCTTATCTAAGATTTACCTTCGGAAGAAATTCTTGGGTATCTACCGAAGCTTAAATTTTTATATAAGCGCTTAAATGAATCAAAAAAAAATATCTTCCGAAAGCAACTAAGTCTCTGAAGACTTATTCACTTCTTCAGAAGCCAATTTTTCAAAATTCTTTGAAATATCTTCCGAAGCTAAAACTGCCTTCGGAAGCTTTGCTACAATGCTTTCGAAGCCAAAATTGCCTTAAGAGTTTTACATCTTCCATGAAAACTAAGTTTCAGGCGCACTTTTTCAGAAGTAGGACCCATTTACGGATTTCAAAGTTTATCTTTTGTATTAACTTTGTCTCAAATCCAGACTATATCTTTCCAAACGGTTCTATTTCGTCTCTCACTGATCCTTACCCTAAAATTACCCCCAAATTTCATCATCTTCTTCCTTTCTTCACCACAAAGCTTTCTCAAATGGCTAATCTTGATCGTCACAACAACCCAGATTTCACCATGCACATACACAGGCAACACAATCAAGTTTCCCTGTTAAACTCTGAGAAGGATCCAAGCTTCTCAGACTTGTGTAGGTATCTTTCTTTGTCTCACTACTTCACCTCCCTTACAATCGATCCTCCTCTCTTTGAGGATCAGTTGCTTGAGTTCTGGCGGACCTATTAAGAGGTCACCATGGACGGGGAGAAGGCACTGTCTGCCACAGTGCAGGGGAGGACGGTTTTCATCACTCCAGCCATTATAAACATCTACTTACAGCTGGATGATGAAGCAGGTGAGCTGTCCTTTCCAAAAGCTGCTTTCAACCAATCCTTTGCGCAGATGGGCTACGAAGGTGACTTTTCAGTCAAGACCTTCAGGAAGGGGAAGGTCTCATTCCAATGGAAATACCTCCTCCATGTAGTCATACATAGCTTATCCAATAAGCATGGGGGATGGGACCAGATTCCAGAAGATCTTTCCTTCATTGTCCATGGGATGGTACAAGAGGTCAAATTCAGGTACTCTTAATTTGTATTTACAAACTTACTTGCAAATTTGGACACCTTAGAGTATTACATGTTCCCCCCGGTATGTTCAACACATTCTCAACTGTGAAATGGGACCACAGTTGAGGGGAACAGGTAATATCTTAAACATGCACACATAAGCCTGGCATTTTCAAGATTTTGAAAAGCCAACTGTTGGCTTCTCAGGGGTAGAACAGCCCTTGTCCCAAAAATGTTTGAGCTTATTGCTCAGGATGACATCCTAGCAGCACCAGCTAGTGATGAACCAACACCCTCTACTTCTCACCCACCTCAAACAACCTACCATCAAATCACCTACCAAAGAAAACCAAACGAACCCCTACACTTGCTATGAGCATGTGCAGGCCCCCATATCAGAACCTATGTAGGAGGAAGTGGAATCTAGAGCTCCTACTTCCCTTGCGGAGCAGACCACTCCCATCTTTCAAACAATCAGTGCTGAGGTTCCTCATGCTCAGCCTGAGAGCTCACAACTCCACAAACAGCCTTAAGCCTCACTCTAGTGATCAACCTTTAGGGGAAAGCTACAATCCCCAGCCTCTTGATCTTAACCGCCCCATACCCAGCCTTGACTTCTACTCTGATGAAGATTTGGGCTTCAGTGAGTGCCATGAATCTCTCCTTTCTTTCCACACTCAAGAAGAGATGAGTACTCCTGCTTCACCCACTTCTAGCCCACATCAGCTACCCCTAACTAAGGAGGATCCCTCTGACACTGTTTAGGAGATCCATATGGTAGAGGCTATCACTTTTGCAAGTTATAACATCACTAGAACCTCTACCATGGGAACCTAGCCTCTTAACACTTCTCTGGAAGCAGTCATTGGGCATGAGAAATCCAGCAGCCAAGAAACCCTTGCTGGTGGTGAGGAAGAAGACTTAGGTCTAATTCTCTCATCCCCCATGATTCTTCATGTGAAGATAAGGGGAGTCTGCAACAACAGGTGCACAAACTGTCAAATCTGTGCACCTACTTTATGTCAAAGATAGCTCACCTGGAATCTCAGGTGACTATCTTGCAGAAGAGGGTCAATGACCAGCAACATGAGATCACTGATCTCAAGGGCAAGCTAGCTGAGAGACCCATGAGACCAACTCATCCAGGTCCACAGAACCTGTGGATGTCATTGGACCAATCTCCCAGCTCACCTATGCAAGAGGGTGATGCTACCAAAAAGAAGGAGAGAATTTTGATAATCACAGAACTTGGGAGTTCTTCTCAGAGTATGGACATAGAGGACTCACCATCCTCTCTTGCAGTTGTCCATACTCAGTAACCTCCTCTAGACAGTGATCTGGAACTGTTCATTCAACAACTGTTTGAGGAGGGAGTACCAAGAGAAATGTCTGCCCCATCTGAGAACCCAATCTGGGGTTGGGGGTATGATAGTGATAGGAAAGCTCTTATGATCTCTAGAGCTTATGGTCAACAAGAAATACTCAACATCTCCACCCTGAGTGTCTATGAGAGTATAAACTTGGTGGATCTGCCCCTTGTCAAACCAAGCAATAACAGACAAGCAGCAAGATTAGCAAAAAGGATCCAAGACAGGGTGTTAGAGTTAAGGGCAGCTAGTCTAAACTACCTGGGAACCAAAAATTACAATATAGATGAACTCATCTCTCTCCCCTTAGATGAGCTGAATGAACTGGCTGACACTGAGTTGTCAAAGGAGAGGAAGGAAGCAGAGGATGCTGCTTTGACCCTCAAGCACAAGGAAGAAATAAGACTGAAAAGACTCTACAAGAAACTTCATGTCCTCTCTCCAGTTCAAGAAAGTCCTGAGTTCAGAGACTGTGCCTCTGAACAACCTCAGGTAGTTGATGAAGAAGAAAGATTAAAGATAATCACTATCTGGTGTCACAGGTCTCTATCAAGCATCTGCACTTCTTTCCCACCTCTATAGGCAAGCTGCTTGGAAAAGGCAGAGGGAAGAAGCTGCAAAAGCAAGAGCCATCATCCAAAAAAATCAGAAAAATTCTGCTGATAGGCAGAGGATGATGAGCTTCTTAAAGCTGTATGGGTTCTCCAGAAGGAGGCTTGGTCCCATGTCTCTATCTACATGGATGAGCACATAAGGTGATCAAGCAGAAGATAAAGAATGGAGAGCTGGTGGACTTGCATTCTCCAAGTCAAGCTCAACCTAAAGTTAAGGTAAAGGTTGAACCTACAGAGACAACACAACCTACACCTGGAGCTGCATATTAGCCAACTTTATCTTCTGACCCATAGCAGGGTTCTCCTCCCTTTCCTTCTGAAACTGGGAGAGAGGAGATCCCAACTGAGAGGGATTCCACTGAACAACCTGGCACTAAAGACCAACCCTCTCAGTTAAAATCATCAGGAAGGAAAAGAGGATGGCCAAAGAAGATTCCTTCAAAGAAGAAAAGAAGAAAGGCATCCTCTTCCCAACCTCAGGAAGAGTCAGAACATCCTGAGGAAGTGCATGAAGAGGCCTCTCAACCAACTCCAATCATAGTAGAGCTTCTTTCCATTGGAAGAGAAATTCTATCCTGGACATTTGCTGAAGATCCACACAGATGGTATATCACTAGAGATCAAGGAGAACAACATGTCTACTTCACAAATAACATGCTTGAACTCCCTCTGCATGATCTCTATGACATGAGAAGGTACTTCACGAGTCTAAAGAATCCAATCTGCTAATGAAGAAAGGAATTCTGAAGATCCTCATATGGACTATCCAAGTCTGAAGAACCTCTCTGTTTTGGTAGCATCAGCCTAGGGGGAGTTTGTAATAACCTCTAAAGTTAAAAGGCTGTTGCAATTAAAGGATACCCAAATAACCAAGTCTTCCAACATGCACTTCAGAACAAAGGTGAACTAGCTTCGGAAGCTTTTATACACTCAGAAATATGCTAAGTGTAAAATCTTCTTAAGCCAAGTTCAGAAGAAACTGCTGCGGAAGCTTTACACTTAACTTGGAAAATATTATAAGTGTAAAGTCTTTCGAAGCCAAAGACTCAACTCTTCCGAAGTTAAAGATGAAGTCTTCCAAAGCTTCAAAGACAAAGTCTTCCGAAGCTGCCTACAAGACAAGACTAATTCTTCTGAAGAGAGAGAAAAGACCCTTTTCCATCAACTTTATCATAAAGCAACCTACTTTCCGCTGCATGCTCTGGTAGTCACCTACTATCACTAGTTGGTGAACCTTCCATATTTTATGATAAATTAGATAAGTTCTTCGCCTGTAAGTTTCTCTTTTTGTTCCTTTTGGCTTTTTGTAATAGGAAAAGTCAGTGAGCTATGGCATGTCATAGTCACTAGTCAAAAGGCAATCTGCCTTTTGACTTTAGATTGATCTTGTTGTCTGGATTAGTTACTTCCAACTGTCTTTTGGCATATTGACGGTTTTAGGATGTAGTATAAACAGTCTCCGGTTCTTGCACTTAAAATATACTATATACAACTTCCTTGAAAACTTAATCTTGTGTTCATGTTCTTGTTCTTAATAGTTTTATTGTGTTTGTTTTGCATCTTCAGTAAAAGTTTATAGTTCCCTATTTTAATTGTTAAGTGATCTTAAGATCCTCCTAAGTGTGTTAACTAAGTGCAAGCTTAGGTCCCCTTTAACGGTCCTGCCTTTTCTTCTACATAAACCAACCAACTATGAACAATATAGTCTTATCTCACATTGATTTCCATGAATCTGATCCACTACGGACATTTAGAATACAATATTCAAGGAATCTTAAACATACATATATTCGAACATTATAGAGTATTCAACCATTAGATTAAAATAATCATTCAATGTAACCGTTAATGTTCGAAAGCCCTATCTTATTTGCATGCTCCTCATGTTCAGCTTGAGACATATTCTTAGTAGAAGGATCCGCTTGATTATGATTTGTATGAATCTTGTTTATCATGATGTGTGAGTATGTCCTATGCTCTATGATGTGACATTGGTTCATTTGCATGAGCTATGGCATCAGTGTTCTCACATGATATCTCGATTGGTTTTCTTATACTAGGCACGATATCAAGGTAAAAAAATGAACTTCTTCATCAAAGCGACCTTTTTTGCAACATTAAATGTTGTTTTGTATTCATATTATATAGTGGATTGAGTTGCTACGCTGTACTTTAAGCTTCTCCAAATTACAGCTCCCCCATTCAAGTGAATGCATATCCCGATTGTGATCGAGAATCATCTCATCTATTTGGAAGCTACTGTCAGTGTAACACTGAACTATCAGCTCTTCTTCCACTCCTCTATATATAAAAAACATACCCTTAGTACTTCTTAAGTACTTAAGAATTTTCTTTACAACAATCTAGTGACTCTCACCTAGATTCTGTTGATATCTACTCATCATACATAACGCTAATGAAACGTCGATTTACTACATAACATGGAATTCATAATAGAATCAATTGTAGAAGCATATGGAACTCTTTCCATTATCATTTTTTGCTCCCTAGTTTTAGGAAACTAATTACTATTTAGTATGGTTCCATGTGTCATTGGCAAGTTTTAACTCTTTGAATATTGAATTAAGAAGCGTGTAAGGACCTTATCATCGTATGTACTTTAGAGTAAACCAATAAGTCGCTTTAATGTATCTCTATAAATCTTTATTCCTAGAATATATGTAGTTTTGCCAAGATCATTCATTAGCAAAACATTTGATTACCAAGATTTTACATCATTAATATTTGTATGCTATTTCTAATAATTAGTATGTCATCCACATATAAGATCAGAACACTAATGTAGCTCCCACTTACCTTCTTGTAAACATAAGGGTCATCATCATTTTTTAATAAAACCAATCTCTCTGAATTTCTTATCAAAACAAAGATTCCAACTTCAAGATGCTTGTTTTAATCCATAAATGGATTTTTTCAATTTGCAAACGCTACTAGGATTCTTTGGATACTCAAAACCTTATGGTCTTACGATATAGACATCTTAAACAAGTTATCCATTTAGGAGCGTGGTTTTAACATCCAGTTGCTATATTTCATAGTCATAATATGCCACAATGGCAATAAGTATCCTAATCGACTTAAGCATGGCTAATGGTGAGAAAGTTTTCTCATAATCAACACCTTGATTTTGAGTGAACCTTTTCGCAACCAATCTTGTATTATAGTTTTTGTACCTTTCCATCCATGTCGGCATTCTTCTTAAAGATTAAATTACATCTTATAGTCCAACATTCCGGAGGAAGCTCAACCAAGTCCCACACATGGTCATCATATATGAATTCCATCTGTACGCTAATTGCTTCTAGCCATTTCTTGGTTTTGAATCTAAAATTGCAAATTTGTAATTAGCAAGTTCATCCTGATCTACTATTAGCATGTTCATAGATTCATGAATTCAGATATATCTATCAGGATCATGCCAATCTCAAGTACTTTTGTAGATGCTAAGAATAACAGTCTGTTCATGAATCCTCTCAAATTCAGGTTGATCAATAGTTAGAGTCTTTGATTTGGTTACAGATGCATCCCAGATTTCCTATGAATCCACATGACTTTCTCTAATCCTTCATGCAAGGATTTTCTTTCTAAGGAGACATCTCTGAGTTTTATGAAAACCTGATATTCAGCAAGATTATAGAAATTGTAAGCGATTGTTTTTGGGTATCTGACGAAAGCAAATTTATTGCCTTGGGGTTTCAGTTTACTTGGAGATTCACGTGTAACATAAGCGTTACAACCCCATACCCTAAGGTAAGACATTTTAGGTTTGATCCCATGCCTAATCTCATAAGGGATTTTATCAACCTTTTAAGTGAGAGCTAAATAGAGTATTTTACCGACAATCACAAGAGCAAAATTCTAAAAGGAGCTAGGCAAGTTTGTTATCATTGATCGAAACATATCCAATAATGTTGATATCTCCTTTGAGACACACCATTATGTTATTGTGTTTCAGGTGGAGTGGATTGTGAGGCAATCTGTAAGGCCCCGCATCCGGAGACCTCATAGTTGGACATTCACAGCACTATTCATAAAAATTTCATAATTTGTTATCACATTACAGCGGAATTTAAACATTTAAATGTCATTCATTTATTTAAGCGTTTTTGCTAAGTAATACATGTTTGGTATAGTTACAAAAGATCATTAGTTTGCATTACAAAACAACAATATTATATTCATGAATGGATGTCAGCCTTGTCCCGACGAGTAGCCTCCCCGAGTGCCATCCTCAGCAATTTACCTGCCAACTGAAAACGCAAAAAGTCAACTTTGCTGAGTGAGTCCTAGTTTTAAAATCATAAAAATATCTTGATAGATTTGTATACAAAATACTTCTTAAAGAAAATATCTTATCCTTCTTTCGGATGTGATCACAAACAATACATACAATCATATCCATTTACATAATCACCATTCTCTTTCTTGCTTATTATCATATCTTCACCCCGTCGATATGGACCAAAGTGCTATACCCCCATAAAATGCGCATAAACCTGGTACTGGGCTTTGAAGTCTATAAATAGACCCCTCCGTGGTGCACATATGCTGGCACCAGTACCGGGGCAGCAACAGTGGTCCCCTCAATCTTAAAGTTGACCCTGTGTACATCCTTTGGGTTAGCTAAACCGTACACAGTTGAGCTAACGACAACATGGTCGTGCACCTCTTGTAAATTTTTACTTGCAAGTCTTTTAATTCCTTATGTTCCACTTTTTGTTAATATTATCTTCCACTTGATTATAATAATACTTTAATGATCATAGGCAATCCACATAAAGTCACATGTTAATATCATAATAGGCACAGAGGCAAACCCACAACATGCATAACATAATCAGATACAAGCATCAAGTTAACCATGGTCAAACCCTAATCTTGATCTTCCAAATTCCAGAAAATTTCTTGTCTTAAACCTAATGCGAACGAACAAAACCAATGCGGGTGAACACTTGCAAATGCGGATGAACAACTTGCAAATGCGGATGAACAAAAACTATTATGGATGAACAAAAACAATGCGTGTGAACAACTTGCAATTCGGATGAACAACTTGCAATGCGGATGAACAAAACCAATGCGGGTGAACAACTTGCAAATGCGAATGAACAAAACCAATGCGGGTGAACAACTGCAAATGCGGATGAACACTTGGTATTATTCTGTCATAAAAGAATGCTGATGGACACTATCGCATGCATCAAAAGAAATGCTGATGGACACTTAGTCTAAATTAAGGCAAATGCGGGTGAACAAAAGTGAACGTGGGTGAACAAAACACTTAGGCAATTATCACAGTGTAAATGCGGATGAACCATTAGACCTATAAATGAGACTTATGCTATAACCAGTTCTAAAACCTCATTCCCATACATTCTTAACATAGATCCATCATGCTAAACTCTTAGAACAAGCTTACAACCTCATAGAACATAGAAGTTCATACACGTACATACACAGTTATCGTACATAACGGTTGTAAACCAAAACAAACACCCAAACACCAAAAAACTATAAATCAGTTTTCTAAGGTTGAAACTCAAAGAAACCGAACCAATTAATCACAAAACACTACTAACCTTGAATAATCTTCTTTTTCTTCAATTCGACCGAGAGGAAACACAAAACCAGCTTTCTTTCTTTCTTCTTCGGAAAGCAACAGCAGAAAGAGCATGGGCGACCATGCCTCCTTTATACACCCACTTTTGACTTTTTGGTACTATTTACACAAAGCACCCTCAACTTTGCCTTCTTTTTATTTTCTTCAAATTACTTTTCTTTCCTTTTTATTCTGACAAAATTTCAGGTGTTACAAGTCTACCCCCCTTAAAGAGGTTTCGTCCCCGAAACCTGTCACTCTTCGAATAACTGTGGGTAATGCTGTCTCATCTCTTCTTCGGTCTCCCACGTAGACTCGGATCCTTTTTGGTGTTTCCACTGTACCCGCACAAGTGGAACCACTTTATTTCTCAATCTCTTCTCCTTTCGATCGATGATTTTCCACTGGTTGCTCCATATAATTGAGCCGTTCATCCACTTCAATATCATCCAATTACAATCATATCTTCGTCAGCTAAGCATTTTCTTAGATGAGATACATGAAATGTCGGGTGAATCCCACTTAACTCATCGGGCAATTCTAGTCGATAGGCCACCCTCCTACTCGTGCAATAATTCGAAAAGGCCCTATGTATCTTGGACTCAACTTGCCCCTCTTCCGGAACCGGATGATCCCTTTCCAAGGCGAGACCTTTAACATAACTTTATCACCCACGTTGAACGCGATGGGTCTACGCCTCTTATCGGCATACGACTCTGTCTATCCTTCACCGCCTTCATAAAGGCTTTGATCTTTTCCAGCTTCTCAGTCGTAGCCTCAATCACCTCGATGCTTCCTTATTCTTTTTGCCCAATGTCTCCCCAACACAGGGCGTTCTACACCTCCTACCGTACAGCATCTCGTATGGTGGCATACCAATGCTGGCATGATAACTGTTGTTGTACGAGAACTCTGCTAACGGTGGGTGATCATCCCAACTTCCTCCAAAGTCGATCACACATGCCTGGAGAATATCCTCGAGCGTCTGAATCGTCCTCTCAGACTGACCATCTGTCTGAGGATGGTAAGCCGTGCTAATGTGTAGTCTCGTCCCCATGGCATCATGGAATCTCTTCCAAAACTTCGATGTGAACCGGGTGTCACGATCTGACACAATAGACACCGACACACCATGGCGAGCTACAATCTCTTTGATGAACAGGTCCGCCAGTCTCTCGGAGGAATACGTCTCGCGGATCGGTAGGAGTGAGCACTCTTTGTCAATTGGTCAACTATCACCCAGATGGTATCGCACCCCTTCGCAGTACGGGTAGCTTCGTTATGAAGTCCATGGTGATGTGCTCCCACTTCCCCTCGGGTATATCCAATGGTTTGATCTTCCCGTATGGTTTCTGATGTTCTGCCTTCACTTGCAAGCAAGTAAGGCACTTACATACTCTGCCACGTCCCGTTTCATACCCGCCACCAGTAGTCTTTCTTCATGTCTTGATACATCTTGATAGCACCGGGATGAATGGAGTATCGAGTTTTATGAGCTTCGTCCATAATTCACCCACGTAGATTCCCATATCGAGGAATCCACATTCGTCCAAAGCGGGTTCAACCCCGTGGGTATTCCTCCCCCAATTCAGCGACTAAACCTCTCATCCTTTCGGAGTTGAGGCAATCTTCTTTTAACGCCTCATTTTGAAACTCTTTAACATGCGTTATACCTCTGAGGTCATCACCACTGATACGCCTTTACCCGAATCGGTTCGGTCTCTCCTCTGCTAAGGGCATCAGCCACTACATTGGCTTTACCCGGATGGTAATGGATTTCACAATCATAATCCTTATCAGCTCTAACCACCTCCTCTGCCTCATGTTGAGATCTTCTGCTCGAAGAAATACTTTAGGCTCTTGTGTCCGTGAAGATTGTGCATTTCACCCCCGAACAGGTAATGCCGCCAATCTTTAATGCAAAGACCACAGCCGCAAACTCCAAATCATGCGTGGGATAATTGACCTCGTGGGTTTTCACTGTCGGGACGCGTAGGCTATTACTCTCCATGTTGCATTAGCACGCAACCCAGTCCCGAATAAGATGCATCTGAATACACCACTAAGTCTTCACTTCCTTCGGGTAATGTCAAAACAGGAGCTTGATTAATCTTGCCTTTAACTCCTCAAAAGCATCCTCCTTTCTCGTCCCCACACAAACTTCACATCCTTGCGTGTCAACTTAGTCAAAGGTGAGGCTATCTTGGAAAAGTCTTGGATAAACCTTCGGTAGTAACCCGCCAAACCCAAGAAACTGCGAATCTCGGATGGCGTCTTTGGTGACTTCCATTGCATTACCGCCTCAACCTTTGCCGGTCCACCATAATTCCTTCGGTATTCACCACATGACCCAGAAACTGAACTTCCCGCAACCAAAAGCACACTTAGAGAATTTAGCATACAACTTCTCCTTTCTAAGTGTCCCAACACTTCACGTATGGCCGGCATGTTCTTCTTTGCTCTTTGAATAAATCAGATATCCAATAAATACAATCACTGATTTATCTAACATCGGCCAACCACTCGGTTCATCAGATCCATAAAGGCAGCTGGCGCGTTAGTTAAACCGAATGACATAACGAGAAACTCGTAATGTCCATAACGCATGCGAACGCTGTCTTCGGGATATCTTGTTCCTTTACCTTCAGCTGATGGTAGCCAGATCGAAGATCTATTCTGGAAAACCAACTGGCACCTTGAAGCTGATCAAATAGGTCGTCATCCTTGGTAGGGGTATCTGTTCTTCACAGTCAACTTGTTCAACTCGGTAGTCTATACTATTCTCATACTACGTCTTTCTTCTTTACGAATAATACCGAGCACCCCAAGGAGAGATACTCGGTCTAATAACCCCTTATCCATCAGTTCCTGTAGCTGATCCAACAGTTCTTTCATCTCGGTTGGAGCTAACCGATACGGTGCCTTGGCAACGGGTTGCGCACCGGTATCAGGTCGATCTGAAATTCTATCTCACGTCCGTGGCAAACCTAGTAATCTTCGAAACATCTGGGAAATCACGTACCACTGGGACTTCTGATAATTGTGGTATTGACACGTCCCCATCTTTCACTTATGCCAAGTAGGCCCAGCATCCGCACCTCATACACTTCTCTGCCACTGCCATCGAAATCACTTTCGGAACCGTAGTGACGCGATCACCATAAACTATCACTGAACTCCCATCGGTGCAACTAACCGAATCATCTTCTTCTGACACACGATGTTTGCCTCATAGGCTGCCAACCAATCCATCCCCAGAACTACATCAAACCCACCTAGGGGCATCACAAATAGTTTAGCGGAGAACCTATGGCCTTCTAACTCTATGCCACAATCCTCAATCATATCAGAAATTCTGGTAGACTTACCAATAGCAGTTTCTACATCAAAAGGTTCATCGATGCTCCTACTACTAACAGGAAATTTAGCACAGAAGGCAGCAGATATGAACTCCTACTAGCACCAGAATCAAATAGTACAGAGGCATAAGTTTGGTTTACTAGGAACACACCTGACCGACGACGGGGTCTACCCGGGCTTCTCCTCGGGTCATCGTGAAGGCTCTTGCACTTGCCCTCTGCCCTCCTTCTTCTGGCCTCTTCTTCAACCCAGAACTTTCAGCCCTTGGCTTCTTCCAATCCTTGTTCATATGACTGATTTCACCACAGTTAAGCACCGTTGGGCTCCACACATCTTTGAAATATGACCGGGCTTGCCACATTTGTAGCAGACATTCATTCCCAAGCGGCATTCCCCGCTATGTTCCTTCCCACACTTACACAACCGCCTCAACCCCGAGCTTGCAGTACCACTCGATGATCATCCATCCTCGGCCTCTTACTGTTCGGGTTGAAACCACCACGCCCGAATCTCTTTCCGTTCCAACTCCTGTTATTACCACCCGTCTTCTTCACCTCAACCACCGCTACTTCCCTTTCATCATACAACATTCCCGCCAGATCCACTGCCGACCTAAAGTGCTTGGTTTGGCAGCGATCAAATGTCTGCGGATGTCAGTCGGTAGTCCCTGAACGTACCGATTGATCTTCCTCGTACCGACGTAACCTGATCCGGCACCAACCTCGCCATTTCGTTAAACTTGGCGGTGTATTGCTGGTGGGTCATAGTGCCTCCAGTTGTAAGAACTCCTTTTCGATCTTGTTGAGTTCTCGGTGAGGACAGAATTCCTCAATCACCAACTTCTTCAGCTCACCCCATCTCATTCTCTCGATGGCCCTGTCCCCTCGGCTTGGACAAGATTGTCCCACCAACATAGTGCCGAGTCGACAACGAGTGAGTGGCGAACATCACTTTCTGGTCTTCCCGACACTCACTGATCTTCAATACTACCTCCATCTCCCTTATCCAGCGGTGAGCAGTAGCAGCATTACCGTTGCCGTCAAAAGTAGGGGTTTACACCGTTGGAATGCCCGTAGCTGCATCCCCTCACGGTTTCCCGTACCACCACCTCTTCATCATCACTTGAGGCTCCCCCTCTAGCATTTAGCTCCTCCTCATCGTGATCTCTCACATCACCTCTCCTGTGGCAGTCGTTCTCCTCTCCTCTCCTTCTCCTTTCGTTCATCATCCCCCTCACAGCTCGGATCACTTCAGTCACGAGACAGTAGGATTGTCTGCATGACTTGGTGAACCTCCTCCCACCACTAACTCCTCACCGAGGCTCTCAAGTTAGCACTCTCATCCACCCCCTCTGGGTGATGCAGATCAGGCCCAGCAGTAGCTGTCTCTGCGGTCCGTCTTGTTCTTTGCGCCCGCCCGGGTCTACCACACGACCACCCCGAGTTACACCTCGAGAAGCCTTAGATGATCTACCTCCAGCCATCCTCTAACACTATAAGATCCAAACACCAACACGGTCATTCAAGGTAATAGCTCAGTTGATGTTAAGTATAGTAAGTCCCTAATTATAGTGGCCAGTTGTGATTAGCCACTTACTTTACTCTTCGTTCCCCGAGCATTTCTATCCTGACTACATCAGTATTCGAATCTACTAAAGCATATAAATCAAATAGCATGCGCACATAATACCGGTTAACATTATAAAAGATTACCTGATGGCACATAGCTACTCGGGCTGACATTCCTCATTCGGTCCCCATTTTCAGTTTAAGTTTAGGTTTTTGAAAATATTTACCCATTTCTCTTAACTTGGCTTTGATACCAACTTGTAAGGCCCCGCATCCGGAGACCTCACAGTTGGACATTCACAGCACTATTCATAAAATATTCATAATTTTGTTATCACATTGCAGCGGAATTTAAACATTTAAATGCCATTCATTTATTTATAAGCGCTGTTGCTAAGTAATACATGTTTGGTATAGTTACAAAAGATCATTAGTTTGCATTACGAAACAACAATATTATATTCATGAATGGATGTCAGCCTTGTCCCGAGGAGTAGCCTCCCCGAGTGCCATCCTCAGCAATATTACCTGCCAATTGAAAACGCATAAAAGTCAGATTTGCTGAGTGAGTCCTAGATTTAAAATCATACAAATATCTTGATAGATTTGTATACAAAATACTTCTTAAGAAAATATCTTATCTTTCTTTCGGATGTGATCATACACCATACATACAAATCATATCCATTAAATTTTATCACCATTCTTTTTCTTGCTTATTATCATTATCTTTCACAGTCGATATGGACCAAAGTGCTATACAGCCCATATAATGCGCATAAACTTGGTACTGGGCCTTGAAGTCTATAAATAGACTCCATCTGTGGTGCACATATGCTGGCACCAGTACCGGGGCAGCAACAGTGGTCCCTCAATCTTAAAGATTGACCCTGTGTACATCCTTTGGGTTAGCTAAACCGTACACAGTTGAGCTAACGACAACATGGTCATGCACCTCCTGTAAATTTTTACTTGCAAGTCTTTTCATTCCTTATGTTCCACTTTTCATTAATATTAATCTTCCACTTGATTAATAATAATACTTTGTGATCATAGGCAATCCACATAAAGTCACATGTTAATATCATAATAGGAACATAAGGACAGCCCACAACATGCAAAACATAATCAGATACAAGCATCAAGTTAACCATGGTCAAACCCTAATCTTGATCTTCCAAAATTCCAGAAAATTTCTTGTCTTAAACTAATGCGGACGAACAAAACAAATGCGGGTGAACAACATGCAAATGTGGATGAACATCTTGCAAATACGGATGAACAAAACCAATGTGGGTGAACAACTTGCAAATGCGGATGAACAACTTGCAAATGCGGATGAAAAAAACCAATACGGGTGAACAACTTGCAAATGTGGATGAACAACTTGCAAATGCTGATGACAAAACAATGCGGGTGAACACTGCAATGCGCGAACCCTTGGTATTATTCTGTCGTAAAGAAATGCTGATGGACACTGTAGCAAATGCGCATGCATAAAAGAAATGTTGATGGATACTAGGCTGAATTAAGGCAAATGCGGGTGAACAAAAGTGAATGCGGTGAACAAAACACTTAGGCAATTATCACAGTGTAAATGCGGATGAACCATCAGACCTGTAAATGAGACTTATGCTATAACCGGTTCTAAAACCTCATTCCCATACATTCTTACATAGATCAATCATGCTAAACTCTTAGAACAAGTTTACAACCTCATAGAACATAGAAGTTCATACATGTACATACACAGTTATCGTACATAACGGTTGTAAAACATTTTAAATGCACTTTCAGCCCCAAAAAATTTTAAAACATAGAATCGGGGTCCTAGAACTCACCTATTGCAGCAAACAATGAATCTCCTCCCAACTTGCGTGCACAAGAGTTCAAACACCTAGAACAAGCCAAAACAAACACCCAAACCAAAAACACATAGAAATCAGTTTCTAAGATGAAACCTCAAAGAAACCAAACAATTCATCACAAAACCTACTAACCTTGAATAATCTTCTTCTTCTTCACAATTCGACCGAGGAACACAAAAAACCAGCTTTCTTTTCTTTTCTTCTTCGGAAAGCAGCAGCAGAAAGAGCATGGGCGACCGTGCTCCTTATACACCCACTTTTGACTTTTTGGTACTACTTGGATGTTCGTCAAATTTTACCAAGATATTCCCCTCCTTGATCTAATCAAATTATCATAAGCATTTTACCTGACTATTTTGTACTTTATTATGGTATTTTTGAACATTTCAAACATTTCATGTTTATGCTTCATAAGAAAAACATAACAATATCTACTGAAATTATTAATAAATGTAACAAAGTATTTTTTCTATTTCTACCCATTAATCTGAATGGTCTACATACATATAAAATCATAATAAATGTAACAATATTATCTCTCCAAAGTATTTTTCTCCATTTCAGCCCATTAATCTGAATGGTCTACATACATATAAAATCATTAATAAATGTAACAAAGTATTTCTCTCCATTTCTGCCAATTGATCTAAATGGTCCACATACATCTGTATGTACAAGTCTTTATAGATCATTAGCCCCTTCACAAATACTAGTATAAAGGAGTTATGGTCAACTTTTCACTTAAGCATGACTCACATTCTTCAAAAGACTCTTAACCTATGAAATCTAATATTCTTGTAGTCTTAAGTTTTTTCATCGATTCTTATTGATGTGTCACCGATTATTGTTTATGTGTCCCATTCGATAATACCATAGATACTCTTAATTGAAATCTAATTTTGTACATTTACCGGAGATGTTGTAAATGTCGTTATTGTAATCTAATTCTATCTCATAGGTTCCATTATATGGTTTCCGTTAAAGTTAAAGACATCATTCAAATATGTAGAAATATAATCAACATTAAAAGAAAAATTAAAACCTTGTTCACACAAACCAGAAATTGAAACAATATTCCTAGTGAAACTAGGCATGTAGTAACATTGCTAAAAAAATTCTAAGCAATTAGAAAGTAAAAGAGCTAATCTCATACTGCCTTCACTACAACCTTTTATCCATTTCCAACATAGAGTTCTAGGTTGCCTTGTTTCAACTTTCTAAGATTTCTTACTCCATGCAAATTATTACAAATGTGAAAGTTATATCTTGTAAGGCCTCGATCCCGGAAGCCCCACGGTTGATTATTCATAGCATCATTCAAAGTAAAACACATTTAGATTCAATAAAATAAGAAAACATTGCAGCGGAATAATTTAACAAAAACCATAGCATGCATTAACCATTACTTTTGCCAAGAAATACATCGTAGTTACTAGTTACAGAAAAGAACATCTAGTTGCATTTCAAAACAAAAATAACCTTTTACATGATATGGATACCAGTCTTTATTTGCCAGGTAGCTTCAACCTCATGCCATCCCCAGCAACATCATTACCTGCCAATTGATATGCATAAAAAAAGTCAGTGTTGCTGAGTGAGTTCTAGTTTGATAGTATAGAAAATATACTTTTGTAAACTTCACTTGGTGATCATTCATCATATACATAACCATTCGTAAGAGGTTCTTTATCTTTTTTTCTTTCATTATCTTTCTCTTTCTTTAACTAGGATTGCACAAAGCAAGAGCTTACATTGACGGTTGGTAACAGATGCCGAACCCCTATCGGCAAACGTTTATCATGGTAGCTAACCCATCGACAGTTGACCCAACTGGTAGGCACGGCGCCTGCTCATGAATATGGGTCCCATTCATCATACATTGGTCAATCACAAGGATTAGACCCCAGATGTGCATCCTCATGGGCTGAAACAACCGCACATCAATTGAGCTAACGACAACATGGTCGTGTACCTCCATTCATTGTGCTTGCAAGGCTTTTCATTCATCATAAGGGCCCGAGGGTAACATTCATTAGGTTATACTGTCTTTCTTTCATTTCTTTGTGATCAATTATTTATGAATAATACTTTTAAGATATTCATTACCTTATAATCACTTAACATGAAATAATAATCATTATCCATAACAACAGCCTATAAGAATGGAATCAAACATTAGAAATATTAAACAAGCATAATCTTTCCTTATACATAAGTACTTAACACTTAAATTCTATCCCTAAAATTTTAGAAAAATTCTAAGTGTCAACAACACATCAACAAGTATACAGCGGAGGGCTTAAATTTTTTAAGTGTCCACAACGAATAACCAAAGTCCATAGCAGACAGCAAAAGTCCACAGCGGATAGCCAAAGTCCATAGATCATGACTAAAACATTCTAAGTATCCATAGCGGATGAACAAAGTCCACAACAGATGAACAAAGTCCACAGCGAACAGATAATAAAATTTACTAAGTGTCCACAGCGGATGAATAAAGTCCACAGCGGACATGCAAGTCAACAGTGGATGGCATAAAATCCTTCTAAGTGTCCACAGCGGACAGTCTAATGTCCACAGCAGAGAGCATGCAAATTCACTAAGTGTCCACAGCAAACACTTTATGCCCACAGCGGACAACATGCAAAATTTGTCTAAGTGTCCATAGTGGATGTACCAAGTCCACAGCAGACACCATGAAAAATTTTTCTAAGTGTCCATAGCGGACATAGCAAGTCCACAGCGGGACACGATGCATAATATTTCTAGTGTCCACAGCGGACGTACCAAGTCCATAGCAGACGTACCAAGTCCACAGCGGACAACATGCATATCCTAAGTGTCCACAGCGGACACTATAACTATCACCTGCAATGCATCATACATATTTTCAGTCCCCAAAATCATTCTAACATACACTTAGCGTAGATCTAACATGTTACACACTAAAACTACTAAACATCTACACAACATCACGAAGTCACATAAACAAACATTCATCATTTTTCAGTCGTACAATTCATGGAAAAACATAGTTTGTGCAGAAAACAATAGTTTAAAATGCATACCAGCCCCAAACAAGCAGAAATATGTAAAAGAGGGGATCTAGAACACACCTCTAACAGCTTTCGAGTGAAATCTCCTCAAACCCGAGAGCAACCTGAAGTTCTAGCACTTAAACACACAAAAACAAGCTGCCAAACACAAAGAATCACATAAATATCGGTCCAGAAGTTCAAACCATTGAAAACCAAGAAGAATACACTAGAAAATTTTACCTTCTTGAATAATTTCAACTTTCTCTCTCTTGAAACCGGTTGAAACTTCTTTCTCTTTTTGCAGCCGAGAGTTGTTCATGAGACAGAGAGGTATGGGTGGCCTTAACATCTTTTTTGAACCCATTATGGGCAAGTTTGCCTCTTGCACACTTTTAACCCTATCTTTAAATAATACTCTTTTTCTCCCTCACTTTCTTTTCTTTTCTTCATTCTGAAATTTTCGGGTATTACATATCTAATGTCAAACACCCAAGATTTGCTAAAAGAGAGAGCATTTTGACAACTGCTTCAAAGACTTTTTCTGTTTCAGTTCATCAATGTATTTAGGGCAATTCTTCTACCACTGCTTGGTTAATCACAATGAAAGCACTTTGCATCATTTATAGGATTCTTCTTTGTGAAAACAGCCTAAGGGGAGTTTGTAAGATAATATCAAAAGATTATAAGACTGATGCAACCAAAGAAGCCAAAACAACCAAGGGTCTTCCTGAATGCATGCACAGGAGTACAAGGTAGAAGTGATTCGGAAGTTTTACACTCTACATCAGAAAATACTCTATGTGTAAAATCTTCTAAAGCCAAAGTCCAAATCTTCCGAAGCCAAAGACGAAGTCTTCCGAAGCTTCAGAGAAAAAGTCTTCCGAAGCCATTTTGCTGTGAAGACTAATTTCTTCCAAAGACAGAGAAGACATGCTTTCTCTGATCTACTTTACATAAAGCTAACACATTTTCCATTGCAACTCTGAAGACTCACCACTTGTATTAGTTGGTGAAAAGTCCATGCTTTTGTAAATAGTAGAATAAGATCTTTGTGTGTAACTTCCTACTTTTGTACCTATAAACCTTTTTATATTAGAAAAGAATGTGAGCTATGCAATATCATAGTCACTAGTCAAAAGGCAATCTGCCTTTTGACTCTACATTGATCTTCTTGTCTAGATTGGTGTTTCCAACTGTCTCTCTAAGTATTGACTGTTGTAGGATGTAGTATAAAGTGTCTCAGGTCATTGTAATTCTTATATACTGTGTAACACTTGTAATAGAACTTGAGAGCAATATACAGCATCATTGAAAACCATACTTGTTTGTTTTTGTTCTTAGTTTTGTCTCACTACTTACTTGTATTCTAAGTATCATCATACTCAAACCCGGTTCCACATTTGAACTGTTAAGTGTTTTAAACCTCTTTTCATTATGAGACTGATTGTATTGACCACCCTTCACACGGTCCTACACCCTTGCCCTTTCCTTTCACACTCTTTCTTCCTTTTCCTCTTGCATTAAGCTTCAAACTCCACCCTCCTTGATCATTAGCACTGCATAGGTCTGTTTCAGTTCATCTATGTATTTAGGACGGTTTAATGGAATTCAGGTTTGGAACTTTAACAAGAACAAAATTCAATGAATTCCCCCAAGGATGTTTTTAATCCCTCAATAATAACAACAAGTTATTATTGTATGTTCGGTCTAGATTGATTGTATAGGTTAGAAGATTATACATCTCTTGTAATGAACTCTTGTAAATCTTTATCTTTTTGTATGCAAGATATATATATGTTAACCCAAATTATTATTTGTGTTGATTATATGTGTAATTGCAGGAAAAACATCATACTTGGTCAATTTTGAAATTTGACCAAGTACAAGAACATCTACTGAAGAAGAAGTCAATGAATATGCATCCATGGATGTCCAGCGGAAGTATTGTAACATCTACGGAAGAACAAGTCTGCTCGTGAGATCTACTGCTGCTCCTGCCGAAGAAGAATGCTTGCTCTTACGGATGAAATTCAATATGAAGATCAAAGAGCTAACTCCTACGGAAGAACAAAGTACTTGCATGAACTCCATTCATCAAGGAAGCCTCATGAAGTCAACAAGTCAAACTCTCTGTAGTGATTTCATCAAGTCAACATCTTTGGAAGACTACACTTCTGTCAGAAATGAATATTGCATGTCACGTCAAGAAATTTATTTGTGTAACTTTCTTACCACAATAAGAAAGTTACTTTTACCCATGTAAAAGTGAACCTCGCTACCTAAAAATAGAAGGTATGGGTGCACTCTTTTCATACATGAACAATACATAGAAAAACATACAATAATTCTGATTACACCAGAATAGCAATCAAAATAGCAAGAACACCAAGAACACCAAGAACATCACCTAGCAATTACCATATCATCAAAAATCAAAACCGATGGTAACCAATTCAGTATTAATGGAAATCGTTTGAAGCAAACTATTTTATCGTATTACTTTAGATTGTTTTCCATTTCTATCATCTGTTCTTCATCGATTTACTTTACAATTAAAATTTCTTAAAAATTAATTAAACAAGGAGTTGTGATAATTCTGCGATCATTATTTGTTCAATCAAATTGATAAATTTCTGTTTCGATCCTTGGATTCACAGGTGGTATCAGAGCCTCGTGCTCATTGATCTCGATCAATTGATCTATTAGTTTTGATTAGTGTAATTAGTTGTTTATTTCATTAGATCTATCAGTTTTTGATTAGATATGATAAATTAGCTTAAAATTGCTTTTGAGTGTTCATCACAGCTTGAGAGTTCATAACTCAGATTTAAGTGTTTGTGAACAATTTAATCAAAACACAAGTTGGGTTTAGCTAATCAATAGTTAACGAAGGTATTTTACTCAATGATTTGGTATAATTAGTTAAAATCATCAAACCATGTTATATCGATCATCGAGTACTATTCCATTGCTCGATTAACTGTGATCTACATCAAAATCATTTTGATTCATGGATTTGTGTTGTTGTTCGATATTTAAGGTTGTTCAAACTAATCTGAATAGATCTCATCATCTAACATCTCAAATTCAAATCATTTGAGAATTTACTGAGAGGTTTGCCTAATTTTGACCATAACTACTTAATTTTCTGATAATTAAGAGTTTGTCATTAATTAGCTTATTCTCAACAAAAGCCATTAATTCAAAGGAATTTCTGTCTTAGCTGATTTAATATCAAGTATTATCAGTGATTTGTTTTTGCTGTGTGAGTGTGTTTGCATTACGTTTACTTTACTCATTCATAGGGTATTAGTTCAGTTGATACTTTGATAATTATCAAGTTAACTAAATGAGTAATTCAATTTTTGGCTCAGCTTATCAACCCCAAAATTGGAAAACAAAGCTAATTTTAAACATGGAAAATTAGATTCAGGAACCATGTTAATTACATTGATTCTGACTTCTGGGTGTCTAGGACTAAAGGTCCCTACATTCCACCTGCTCTTGGACCTGATTATAATGACAACAATCAGCCTATAAGTTTGAAAGATCTTTCTCCTGAAGATGCTAAGAGGGTCAAAATTGATATTATGGCCTATAGTAGCATACTATGGCTTTACCTGAAGACCTCTTGATCAGATATGAAGCTTATAAAATAGCCCACTCTTTGTGGAAGATTCTTCACACTTTGCATGAAGGAAGTGATGAGATCAGAAGCATTAGGAAAGTTACCCTTCATTCACAATATGAGACTTTTCATCATATTTGGGGTGAATCTGTTCCTCAATAACTCCACAGATACATGCAACTTGTTACTGAAATGAACATCTTTGAGTTGAAGTATAGTAATAAGGAGTTGAACAAAAAGTTGCTCCATACTTTGCCAGGAAGTTGGACTCAAACTATGTCTATGTTCAAGAATACCATTGATCTAAACGCAATTGGACTAGATACTTTGGTAGCAAAGGTAGAAGCTCTAGAATTGGATGAGAAACAAGAAACAAAAGTGTAAAAGCACCGAATGCACCATATCAATTTAAAGAAACAAAGGGTGCTGGAAGTGCATTTATTTCTAATGATGATGGTGGAAGCTCTTATGTTGAGAGTGATGATGAAGATAAAGCAGCTTTCTATGCAGCAAAGTCCCTAAATAAAACTCTCAAAGCAGTTCAAACAAGAAAGGGAAAGGGAAACTTGATGATACAAAAAACTCAAATGCTACAGCCATAAAGGGATCCACAACCAACAAAAGCAGCACTCAATCTGAACCAATTACTGTGGTACTAGAATTAGAAGAGCAAAAGGCAGCCTTTACATCCTTCACTTCAAGCTTTCAAGCTTATCTGGGTACTACTTTGACCCCTGCTCACATTTGTCAACAAGACCTTGAAGAACTTCATCCTGATGAAGTGGAGGAAATGGATTTACAATTGCAAATGGCCATGATTGCATACAGAGCTAAGATGTATTTGAGAAGGAATAAGGGATTGGCTATTGCAGGGAGAACTGTAAAGATTGGTGTTGATAAATCCAAAGTGAGATGCTACAAGTGTAATTTCTATGGTCACTTTTCAAGAGAATGCAATCAGCAATCAACAAGTGACTTGAGAGAAGCAAACCAAAGAAACTTCAAGCAACCTCAACTTACAAACTCATCCCCACCAGTAACAAGCTCTTTAGCAGGTACAAGTAACACTAATGAAACTGGGTTAATTATCTTGCAGGATGGTACTTGTGATTGGAGCATGTATGAGAAAGAAGTTCTAGAGGAGAATCAAGCATTGATGGCTAACATGGAGAAAAAAATTCCACCTATGGCCAGAGAGGAACATCCATGGAGGACTGAAAACAAGTGGTATGTTGACAGTGGTTGTTCTAGGCATATGACATGAAACTGTTCTCTCTTCCATGATTTCAAACACAAAAATGCTTCATATGTGGCATGTGGTGGGGATAAGAAGGGAGGTAAAACTATTGGTGAAGGAATGGTAACAAATGGTGTACTCAAATTTGAGAAAGTAAATTTTTGTGAAAATTTACAATGCAACTTGCTGAGTGTATCTCAAATTTATGATCAAAATTATACCACTCTATTTGATAACACTTACTGTTACATTCTTAAGCCAGGTTTTCAAATTCCAGTAGATTGGATCCTTCTTAAAGCACCAAGAAAAGGAAACACATATGTTTTAGACATGAACAACACCTCAGTGACAAGCAATGAAACCTACCTGATTTTTAAGTCATCAGAAGATGAAGCTCAACTTTGGCATATAAGGATGGTTCATTCAAACATGACGAACATGAATAAGCTGGTCAAAAATGACTTAGTCATTGGCCTTTCCAAGAAAGAATTTTACTGTTCTAATCATTGTTTATCATGTTATAAAGGAAAACAACATAGGGTGTCACATAAGTCCAAAAAATCAATACAAACACAACTCCACTCAAAATGCTACACATTGATCTTTTGGTCCAACCAATGTGATGAGTATTGGAAAAGGCAATTTGTTTGGTGATTGTTGATGATTTCACTAGATTCACTTGGGTCTTTTTCTTAAAACATAAAAGTGATACATTAGAAACATTAATGGAGTTTAACACTAAGATTGAAAATCAACTTGATTTAAAAGTCAAAATCTTAAGAAATGATAATGGATCTGAATTTGTTAACCATGTTTTAGACTCCTTTTGCAGGAACAAAGGCATAGCCAAACAATTCAGTGCACCAAGAACTCCACAACAAAATGGAGTTGCTGAAAGAAGAAACAGAACTCTAACTGAAGTAGCAAGAACAATGCTATCTGACTCATATTTGCCAATCACATTTTGGACTGAAGCAGTAAACACAACATGCAATGTTTAAAACAGGACCTTAATTGTCAAAGAATATAATAAAACAACCTATGAAATTTTGTTTAAAAGAAAACCTTTTATAGGATATCTTAGAGCAATTTGGGTGTCATGTGTCTATTTTAAACACCAAAGATCAATTTGGAAAGTTTGCTGAAAAAGCCTATGATGGTTTCTTTGTTGGTTACTCATCAACATCAAAATCATATAGAGTCTACATTCCACATCAAAACATTATGGAGGAAGCTCCTAATGTATCATTTGATGAATCCTTATTTCTAAAATTTGTAAAAGGATCATCTTGGTTGTTTGATATAGATGCATTAACAAATTCATTTAACACTGGTTATTTGAATGTTACAGGTCCTTCGGATACATGCTATCCTTATGTACCTCAAAGTATGAGTGAAGTGCCATTGACTGCTGATCCTCTAAGATCATCGCATTCACATACTTCAAGTGTTGCTGATCTTAGCCCTTCATCTCAAACAAGTAATGTAAATTCTGATGGAAATGAAAATTCAACTTTTGAAGAAGTAACTAATACATCAGCAGAAGTTAACCATGAATCTGCAGAAGTTACTAATGCATCCGAAGTAGTGAACAATGCATCAGCAGAAGCTCTTTCTACATTCGTAGATGTCCCATCTACTTCCGGAGATGTTTCATTGCCTTCAACTGAAGTTCCTAATCCATCAGGAGATATTCCATCTACATTCACAACATCTACAGATCAACAAACTACAACATCTGTAGTTGTTCCTGTAACTCCCGCAGAAGTTATTCCTACATCTGCGGAAACACAAACTCATGAAGATGGTTTTCATTCAGCATTAGAAGAACAAAATGATGAGGATTTGATTTGTAGATTCTCCATCTCAGCTCGATCCTTCTCCATCATCATTAACTAAAATCACTAACTTGGAATCATCCATTCTAGTTGAATCAATTTCAGCAACAAGAATTCATAAGTATCATCCAATAGAAAACATCATTGGTGATCTTAATGAAAGAACCACAAGAAGCCAAGAGGGAGCTGCCAATATTTGTCTTTTCTCTTGTTTTCTTTCACAAGTGGTTCCTCCCAACATCACTACGGCATTAAAAGACAACAGCTGGATTGAAGCAATGCAAGAGAAACTTTAGCAATTCAGAAAGCAAAAAGTTTGGAATCTAGTTGATCTTCCTGAAGGTCAATATCCAATTGGTACAAGGTGTCTTTTCAAGAACAAGCTAGATGACAGAGGTATCATTGTCAGAAACAAATCATGGCTGATAGCACAAGGGTATACTCAAGAAGAAGGGATAGACTACGATGAAGTCTTTGCCCGAGTTGCAAGGATTGAAGCTATTAGAGTCTTCCTAGCCTATGCTTCACATAAGAGGTTCACAGTTTACCAGATGGATGTAAAATTTGCCTTCATATATGGTAAAATTGATGAAGAAGTCTATGTTGCCCAACCACCAGGATTTGAAGATCCTGATTACCCACACAGGGTATACAAGCTTGACAAAGCTTTGTATGGTCTTCATCAGGCACCTAGAAAGTGGTATGAAACACTGTCTTCTTTCTTGCTCAAGCATGGTTATGAAAGGGGACCCATTGATCAGACTCTATTCGTCAAACATGATCATCAAGACCTCTTGGTTGTCCAAATCTTTATGGATGATTTCATTTTTGGGTCAACAAACAAGAGATTGTGTGAAGATTTTGAATCTTTGATGAAATCTGAGTTCGAAATGAGTTCCATGGGAGAATTAACATTCTCTTGGTTTAGAAGTTCATCAAAATCAAATGGAATATTCATAATCAGAAGAAGTTGTGCACCAAATCTTGAAGAAGTACAACCTTGCTGACTCTTCTTCATGCAAAACACCAGCATCAACAATAGATAAGATTGTACCTATCCTAAGGGAAATTAGTTGATCAAAGATTGTATAGATCTATGATAGGATCTTTGATGTACTTAACTGCCAGCACACCTGACATAATGTTTGCTGTGTGGTTTGTGCTAGGTACCAATCAGACCCAAGGAGTCACATATGAATGCTGTTAAGAGAATTTTCAGATACCTCAAAGGAAGCCAGCTCTTGGACTTTGGTATCCCAAAGAAGGAGATTTCACCTCTATTCATATTCTGATAGTGACTTTGGAGGTTGCACAAAAACAGAAAAATTAACAACCGGTGGCTGTCAATTCATTGGACCAATACTAGTTTCTTGGCAGTGCAAAAATCAAACAAATGTGTTAGTATCCACAACTGAGGCTGAGTACATTGCTGCTTCAGCTGGTTGCTGTCAAGTTTTGTGGTTGCAAAACCAACTACTTGATTATGGTTACAATTTTCTTCAAACACCAATACATATAAATAACTCAGCTGCTATGTTCATAACTGCTAATCCAGTGCGACATAGTAAAACCTTTGAGTCAATGAGATTTAATTTCTTAGGTGAGTCTTTAGGCATGATCAACTTAGATTAGCGATCATCGCAAAGAAAAGCATGATCTGTCCTTTAAAATTCTCAATATGAAAAAGCCAAAAACATCCATAAATCATATAAAACATCAAAAAATATTGTCTTGTTAATATGTTTTCTTGAAAAAGAAATTCATATCATGGGAAATGATTGCACACTATACCTTTGTTTACTTGCCTGGTTTTTAACTTACAATAAAGACTGATCAGATGTGATTTGATATGTGAGTAGGTTCACTTAAGTGGAAAATAAACTCGTCCATACAAACAAAATGCCAAGGTGAAATGTGGGCAATTCCATTTTGAGGAGCAAGCAATTAAGTCTTCCTGCTGTGATCAACTCAGTCACCCAAGCACACTATGTTATGACACTTATAACCTCTATCTTTGCGCATCATGACCCTTAATTTTGCATGAGCAAAGACCTGGTTCATAGGCACCTTTGTTTTACTTAAGTAAAGACCTAGTGACCTGATGCTGATCATCAATAAGTTCCAAAAAGGAACAGCTCTAAAAGAATCCAATTGATCAATGTATATTATCTTAAAGAGCATAAAAATCATACCAACACATTAATAAGATTTCAAAGAAATCCTAAGATAGAGCTTATGATTTAAGAAACATAGTTTCCAAGTGTGAAAAAGTGAAGAATTGACTTATAAACGGAGGAAAAACTCTAATGTGAATTGAATGGGGAGTCCATATTTGTCTATCTTTAATCAATACCAAAACATGATAAACAACATGACAAGTTGAATGTATACTCTTGCTTGAATTCATGTGGTCATAATACTTGCAATCAGCACTAGATCTATGTCTACTATCCTCATACAAAATGCTTCAGGAAGTTGCTTAGTGTCATAGTATGATCCCATGTTATGGTTAAATTGCTTGTAAATATGTTATGTATAGTGTCTGCTAATAAACAAAAATACAAAAAGACCCTTTCTTCCGAAGCCAAAGATGAAGTCTTCCGAAGCATCAAAAGACAAAGTCTTCCGAAACCTTTTTGATGAGAAGACTGATTTCTTCTGAAGACAGAGAAAATATGCTTTCTCTGAGTTACTTTTTGATAAAGCTACTGTACCTTCCGCTGCTGCTCTGAAGACTCACCTGCTTTTCATTAGCTGGTGAAACTTCCATACTTTATCAAACTTTAGAAAAAGGTCTTTGCCTGCAACTTCCTACAATTGTTCTTGTAGACTTGTCTTACTAGATAAAGTCAGTGAGCTATGGCATGTCATAGTCACTAGTCAAAAGGCAATCTGCCTTTTGACTGTAGATTGTTCTTGTTGTCTAGATTAGTCAAATCCCAACAGTCTTTTTGTATATTGATGGTTGTAGGTTGTAGTATATAAGTGTCTCAAGTTCTTGTAACTAAGATATACAAAAACACACTTGTAATAGAACTAGAGAATCAATATACAACTTCCTTGAAAACTTTATCTTGTGTTCTTGTGATTTGTTCTTGTTTCATTTACATTACTTGTGTTGGCTTAGTATCTTCGAAATAGTTACTAGTTCCCTATTTGAATTATTAAGTGATCTAAAGTTCTCTCCTCCTGTGAAGCTAATTACAAACTTAAGCACCCTTACCCGATCCTACAATTGGTATCAGAGATTACAGGCTCTTGATTGTAAGATCTCATCATCTTTAATCCTCTTAGCTTCACACAATCACTTAACTCTTCAAATGGTAGCTATCTCTAAGGCTGATATGGAAACTGAAACTATTACAAAGTCCCCACTGATCACTCTGAGGATTTTGACACTTGGTGCCAAAGAATGGAAGGCTTCATCAAGTCTCAGGATTCCAGGATGTGGGAGTCTTTTATCAATAGACCTCATGTACCATCCACCACTTTAGCTGCTGCTGGTGGTAGTATGATACTCAAAGAAAGGGCTGACTTCTTTGAAGAAGACTGGAAGAGGATTGACATTGATCAGAAAGCCATGACAGCCCTTCAGACTGCTCTTCCAAATTCCATCTACAAAGGTTTCAAGAAGTGCAAGACCGCTAAACAACTGTGGGATGCACTGAAACTGATGTATGAGGGGTCCAATGAAGCCACAGAAAACAAGAAGGACCTCTTAAAGCAACAGTTTGAAAATTTCACCTTCAAGACAGGTGAAACCATGACTCAACAGTATTTTAGGTATGTTGAGATTATGGATACTCTGGCTGATGTTGGAGTAACTATTGAGAATAGGGATATTGTTAGGAAGTTCATGTCCTCTCTCCTAGACAATGGACACACTATTGTGTGGTCATTAAGAGGACTGAAAACCTCAAGACCCTAACTCTCACTGAGTTATATGGAATACTTAGTGGATACCAGATGGAGATGAACATGTAAAACCCATCTGGTAACTCCAACACTCACCAGAGTTCTGCCCTTCATGTGGGTGAAAGGGATAGCAGAGAACCACAACACCATCTTATCTGCTACCCTAAAACTTCATAAAAGGGTCCTTTCATCACCTTCCTAGAGACACCCAGAGAGTGTTACATCCAAGGAAGTCCATTCCAAAAGACAAGCACCTCTCAAGCCTTTGTTTCTACTGATGAAAGTTCAGGAAACTTTCTATTCACTCTTGAAGACCTGGATTGTATCCATCCAGATGATCTGGAATACATGGAGATAGTCCAGTAAATGGCTCTTCTCACTCACAGAGCCCACAAGAGGACAGGAGAAGGTTTCCAGCAATGCTACCGGTGGCAAGTTTGGACTGGACAAGAGCAAAGTGAAGTGTTACAACTGTAATCAGATGGGTCAATTTGCCAAAGAATGCAAGGCACCTAAGTCAAATGGTGGCCAAGCATCATCCACGCCAAACTACACTGATGGAGGGCACCAGAATGAGAAGCCAAGATAGCAAGCTGCTGTTGCCGTTGAAGAAGGAGGCTTTGACTAGAGCTTTCAGGCTGAAGATGCTTCACCAAATCAAGTACTCATGGCTGATCATGATGAGGCTAAGGTACTAGAACATCTTTGCTCTCCTGAATGTATTGCTAAAGTTAATAGATACAGGTCCTATAACTTGGAAATGAGATCTGATATTGAGTCCTTGAATATCCTAAAAGCTGATTTTAAAAGAGCTGAAAATGACTATAAACTTAAGATAGAAGATCTAGAGAAAAAATTTCAACTCTTAACATGAGCAAACAAATTACAGGACTCAAATAAAGATCTCATTACCAAGTTGACTGAATGCCAGGCTGAGCATGTGATCAGCAAAGCCTGGGATGAAAATGTGTTCTTGAAGAAGAGACCTTCAAGAACATCATATCCTTATCTCTGCATGCAAAAGTTTATTATCAGAATAAGCAGGGACCGGGATCTACTGAGATAGCTCCTCCATACACTCTATTATCTGTAAGATCTCCAAGGTGTGGAACTGGTGAAGATGAGCTTCCCCTCATAGACCCTAGTGTTGAAGAGGATGAAGAGGAGATGGTGAGGGATGACTCTGAAATGAGTGAAGAGAGTCAATCCAAAAAGGGTCACCATGCTTCTGAGGAGAGTAAGAAGGTTGGTATGACAAAGTCAAAGAGGAAGAACTTGATCAAAGAGCAAAGAGAAGATCAAAGAAGGCTTAAGAGATCAAGGCCACTTTTGACTCCAAGCAGAAACAAGTGTTCATCTCTGCAGGGTTTGAAGTGGTAAGGCCTGAGGAATAAACTACTAACTCTAGTACCAGGAGTTTTAGTATAGTTCTAACTCATTCCAGCAAAGAGAAGGCTGAATTACTGTGTACCACTGCTACACATTCTGAACCATCCTCCTCCAAGAGCAAGTCTCTCCCTAAGAAGCTTGCTGCATCATTTGTGAAGAAGAAGCTGGAGAAAGAAAGTGTTCAAGCTTAGTCTTGCTCTCAGAAGAAGACACCCAGAAGGAAGCAAATGGACTGCATCATGTGTGGTAGTACTTCTTATCTGGCTAAGGATTGCATCTACAATCCTAAAAGTACTATCCACATGATCAAAGAGAAAGCTTCTGGGAAGAAGAAGGAAAAGCTAGCTTCGAAGGAAAATCTATTTCCTTAGCTCTAAAGTGAAAAGGAAAACAGGTGGTAAATTGCCTTCGGAAGGAAAATGGTCTCGGAAGAAAGGAATACTTCCGAAGCACCAAAGCCAGCTGCAGTGAAAGCTAGATCTTCCAAAGGCCCAGTCTCCAAATCTTCCGAAGTTGTTAAAACTTCGAAGCTTTGAAGGTCAAGCCCAATATTCCGAAGGTGGTGTGGAAGATGAAGGAAGACCATATGACTGAAAGTTCATCATCAGCAACAGCAAATGATCCTCAAAGCCTGAACATAGATCACTTACTGTTTCATTGTCTTGTATTCACTTTGACAAGCCCAAGACCAATGAGGCTTGGGTTCCCAAATGTAACTAAATCATCTCATTTTTGTGCAGGGGCAGCTGAAAACCAACAGAAATGTATGGATCATTGATAGCGGCTGCTCAAGACACATGACAGGCAATGGCTCCTTGCTTCAAAACTTTGAGAAGTTTGATGGAGGGCCAGTTTATTTTGGAGGAGATGTAGGAGGTCACATCACTGGCAGGGGCATGGTCTCAAATGGTAAGCTCAGCATTGAGAAGGTAAACTTGTCAAAGAGCTTGGATACAATCTTTATGTGTGTCCCAATTTTGTGACCAAAAACATCACATGCTCTTCACTGAGCATGAGTACCTTGTTCTCAAGCCTGGGTGGTTATTCCTCAGGAGTACATCCTGCTCAGAGCCCCCAGGAAGGGAAATATGTATAAGATGGATCTACAAGAAATAACTCCCTCCGGAGAAGTGTCGTGCTTTCTATCTAAAGCAAATAGTGATGAGTCTTTCCTCTGTCATAAAAGAATATGCCATGTAAACTTCAAAAACATGAATAAATAATTAAAAATGATTTGGTAACTGGAATGCCAAAGAAAGAGTTTACAAGTGATGACCATTATGTTGCATGCCTGAAAGGGAAGCAACACAAAGTGTCTCACAAGCCAAAGGAAACCAACTCCATCACTACTCCCCTACACTTGTTACATATGGATCTGTTTGGCCCTACTAGTGTAATGAGTCTAGGAAGGACCTCTTATTGTTTAGTGATCACAGATGACTTCATAAGATTCACTTGGGTCTTTTTCCTTAGAACTAAGGATGAGTCTCCTGAGATCTTGAAGAACTTCATTCTAAAAATTGAGAATCAATGTGATCACAAGGTCAAAACCATAAGATGTGATCAGGGAACGGAATTTAAAAACCAAATCCTTGATACCTTTTGTGATGAAAAGGGTATTTCAAGACAATATAGTGCTCCAAGGACTCCTTAGCAAAATGGTGTTGTGGAGAGGAGAAACAGTACACTTATTGAGGCTACTAGAACCATGTTGTCTGACTCTAAACTGCCTATCACCTTCTGGGAAGAGGCTGTCAATACAGCCTGCTATGTTCATAATAGAGTTTTAGTAGTTAAGACTCATGGTAAGACTCCTTATGAGCCGTGGCACAAAAGGAGACCATTCATTGGTTTCCTCAGGTTATTTGGATGTCCATGCATCATCTTGAATACCAAAGATCAAGTAGCCAAGTTTACTGAGAAATCAGATGATGGACACTTTGTTGGATACTCCTCTCAAGCTAAGGCTTATAGAGTATACAACCTTAGAACTAGAGTAATTGAGGAGTCAGCCAATGTGACCTTCAATGATATCACTCCCAGTGTTAAAGGTTCTGGTCCGGATTGGCTGTTTGATCTTGATTTAGTTACCAACTGTTTTAACTAGTCTTGTGAGAATGTTTCAGGATCTACAGATAATATATCAACAGGTGATCCTGACCCAAGATTTGAGCTGAGAAGACCAAACAAGAATACTACTTCAGCTCCAATGGTAACTAACCCTGCAAGTGAAGCTCTTATCAGCACAAGCATGACAAATACTACTGATTCATCTGATATGCCTTCAAATTCCATCTCAGAGGCTCCAAATCTAGGTGAAGGAACTTCAAATGCAGAAGGAGATAGAGGTGGTGACAGTGATCAGGAATTTCTTGATGCTGATAACCACTCCATAGAAGACAGCATTAACGATATAACACACTCATTGGATCAAGCTTCTCTTGATAAGTGTGTTGATGTGGTGGGTAGCACGTCTTTGCCAGATCTAAATTTCTCTAACTTAGATCTCTCAAATCAACTTGCTGTGATCCCTCAACTTAGGATCCACAAGTCACACCCCACCACAAACATCATTGGAAATGTTGACACAGCGGTGAGAACAAGAGGACAAACACATGAGAGAAATGTTTGTCTACATTCTTGTTTCTTATCCCAGATTGAGCTGAAGAAAGTTGATGCTGAATCAATATTTTAGATTTGTTGAGCTTGGATCTTAGGATTCATCAGTTTCAGATCACAAAATTCAAAATTAAAGACGGGTGAAAGTGTGTGAATCGAAGAACAAGGACGTGTGTGTAATGTATAATGTTATGATTTCATTGATATTGAAAAACAAATTACAATGAAGAAACATATAAAAAGGATGGATGAACATCAAACCCACCCAAAGGAGAGAATTTCTCCTTGGGTGGTGATTTACACCATGAAAAACACACACTTAAGAACTACAAGCCCTCACACACTTTGCAAAAACCACCCATTACAAGTGGCACTAGTTGTTCTATTTATAATATTATTACATCATGACCTAATTTGACTATTCTTGTGGTCTTGATGTTGACTTTGTCTTGTTGACTTTGTCTTGTGTTTGTTTTGTTCTGTTTATCAACTTGGTCTCTGAACTTGTATAATGAAATCTTCAGTTGGCTTTGAATATGGTTTGGAAAGTTTCAGTTTATCAATTGTTTAACCCAAAATACTCCCCCTAAACTGATGCTTGCCAAACTCTAATTTTGAAGATTTCTCTGTCACATGTCTTCTTGATCAACTGATGTTCTGACACGGTTCATTGTCGTTCTCCCCCTCAGATTAAGCTTCTCCTAATGTATTTCTGATAAAGGATAGAATCTCTTTGAGAATACTTAGCGTATTGGATATGAGGTGTATCACTTTTGGATTACTGTTTGTTCATATCACACTCAAAGGATTAGAAAGTATTAGGCATATGATGAGGCTTTGAACTTCAATAAATAGCATCAGGAACATAAGTCAGTCTTGAAGACACTTCCACTCTTTGAATCTCTGAATTAACTTGATAATGGATGGTTCCAAGTACTTCAGAAAGAGCTTCTAATAGTTTTACACATCCTTGATTGGATCAGTGATTATGTGACAAAGGTTGATTTCTTCATTTCTGTTGAATGTGAAAATGGATGTGCCTGTTGGTTGCAATCATCCGTATTCATCATGTTTTTTGTTTTCTTGTTTGTTGTACTCATCTGTTCATCATCTGTTCATTGATATTGTTGTTTTTGATGATGTTGTTGTTTATATTGATGTTGATGTTGTTGATGATGTTGTTGTTGATGTTGATGTTGTTGATGGATGTTGTTGATGTTGATGTTGTTGATTTTGTTGTTGATGTTGATGTTGTGTATTCTATTGATGATGTTGATGTTGTTGATGTTGATGTTGTTGGATGTGCATTTGTTTGAAGTAAGCTAACATTTGCATTAGTTACTCAAAACATGAGCATTTGTGATGCAGTGCACGGAATGAAATCAAAGCTCAAAAACATAAAAGTGGCCCAAAATCCCATTTAGAGGCCTTATTTTGACTGGTAGCACATCGGAAACGTAGGCTGTAGCCTAGGTTTTGCTCATTTTGTTGATCAAGCAGTTGTATTTGGGTGATTAACATCCGCATTTGTTGAGATAACATCTGCATTTGTACAGCTACATTTTGCATGTTCAACAGCCGCATTTGTTTAATCAACATCAGCATTTGTGAGATAACTCATCCGCATTTGAGGTTATAATTAGCCTTCATCCGCATTAACTCCCACAACATCTCTGGCACTCATTCGCATTTCATGTAACACATCCGCATTTCTTGTAACACATCCGCATTTCTTGTAACACATCCGCATTTCTTTCAACAAATGCGAATGAGTTACATTTCATCAGTATTAGTTATACTTGTAACATCCGCATTAATTCTGTAACATCCGCATTGGATGAATGAACTTCCGCATTGGTTGTCTTAATGCTGCATAACATCCGCATTTCTATTGTTACATCCGCATTTCATTAAAACAAATGCGGATGTGTTAAAAGTTAGTCGCATTTCTTTTCTTCATCATCAGCATTAGATTTGAACTTTCATCCGTATTTTTGTAGTTAACACATCCGCATTGAAGACAAAAAACATCCTCATTTGTTTTATGTCCAGCGCATAATCTGTGTGCATTTACTGTAACAAATGCGGAAGAAGTAATTTTACCCATCCGCATTTATGTAGCAAATGCGGGTGAACAATGTTAACTTATTAGCATTTACTGTAGCAAATGCGGGTGAACAAAAGTTAACTTATCAGCATTAACTATAGCAAATGCGAGTGAACTGTCCACATTTACTGTTTCAAATGCGGAAGAACACTTTGTTGTCCGCATTAGTTTTACTGTTCCAAATGCGGAAGAACACTTCATCCGCATTTAGCACAAATCATCCGCATTGGTATCAGATACTTCATCCTCATTTATCCCAAGCATCCGCATTAGTGTTCCCTATTCATCGATATCGATTTCAGCTTCATCTGAATCAATTTTTGTTAGATATCTTTGTAGATAGCCTTGAAGTCATGTAATTGAACACCTGAGATCTCGGATAAACATTAGAATCGGAATCAATTACCCCTTGTTCGAAGTCTGAAATAGTTCATCATCGACCCGAGATGTTTGGTTCTGAATTCTTCTGCTCAAATAGATGTTCTTCATTGATTTTGCTTTGGACCTATTACAATTGCTCCGAAATTGAAGTGATAATGTGAGGAATGATTTATCAACTTTAATTCGAAGCAAACAAGAACAGATTTGCTGATTTTGTTTGTGTTTTGTTGATGAACATATGAATTTTTGATGAATGATGCTTTGTTCTTCATTTTTCTGATTTTCTTCTTTTTGTAAACACCTTTAAAGATGAAACAGATCTGAGACATACATGAACCCAGCAACCAACAGTTCTGATACCATTTTGCTAAATTAATATTTTAGATTCGTTGAGCTTGGATCTTAGGATTCATCAGTTTCAGATCCGAAAATTCAAAATTAAAGACGGGTGGAAGTGTGTGAATCGAAGAACAAGGACGTGTGTGTAATGTATAATGTTATGATTTCATTGATATTGAATAACAAATTACAATGAAAAAACATATACAAAGATGGATGAACATCAAACCCACCCAAAGGAGAGAATTTCTCCTTAAGTGGTGATTTACACCATGAAAAACACACACTTAAGAACTACAAGCCCTCACACACTTTGCAAAAACCACCCATCACAAGTGGCATAGTTGTTCTATTTATAATGTTATTAAATCATGACCTAATTTTGACTATTCTTATGGTCTTGATGTTGACTTTGTCTTGTTGACTTTGTCTTGTGTTTGTTTATCAACTTGGTCTCCGAACTTGTATAATGAGATCTTCAGTTGGCTTTGATTATGGTTTGGAAAGCTTCAGTTTATCAACTGTTGAACCCAACAGTTGATGAGGCTTTGAAGGATGGAAGCTGGATTGAGGCAATGCAAGAAGAGTTGCTTCAAATCAGAAGACAGAAGGTGTGGAACTTATGTCCTCTTCCTCAAGGGAAAAGTGTCATAGGAACCAAATGGGTATTCAGGAACAAGACTGATGATAGAGGGGTTGTCATCAAAAACAAGGCTAGACTGGTTGTCCAGGGGTACACTCAAGAAGAAGGAATTGACTACATTGATGTCTTTGCTCCTGTAGCATGACTTGAAGCTGTAAGAATATTCATGGCTTATGCTGCATCCAAGGATTTCAAGGTCTACCAGCTTGATGTAAAGTGTGCCTTTTGCTATAGGGTGATAGATGAAGAAGTTTATGTCAAACAACCACCTGGCTTTGCAGACCCAGATCATCCTGATTATGTCTGCAAGCTTGATAAAGCTCTATATATGGACTGCATCAGGCTCCAAGAAAGGGTATGAGACACTATCAAAGTATCTTTGTCAACATGGATACAAAAGAGGTACTATTGATGGGACTCTCTTCATCAAAGAACCAGGGAATGACATAATTCTCGTTCAGATATATGTAGATGACATCATGGTTTAACTAATCCAAAGCTCTGCAAAGACTTTGAGAAGCTGATGAAGGATAGATTTGAAATGAGTGCCAACTTCTTTCTTGGAATTCAAGTGAAGCAGGTTGAAAATGGCATCTTCATTAGTCAGTCAAAGTATGTACAAGACATACTTACAAGATTCAAGATGACTGATTGTAAGGTTGCAAAGACACCCATAGCCGGAAACCACTCCCTTGGTCCTGATCTTGAGGGGGAGTGTGTTGATAAACATCTCTACAGGGCTATGATTGGGTCTCTTATGTACCTCACTGCTAGCAGGCCTGATATTATGTTTGCCAGATGCATATGTGAAAGATATCAAGCCAACCCCAAGATGTCACACCTAGTTACTATGATAAGAATTCTCAGATACCTCAAAGGTGCTCCTAAACTAGGCCTTTGGTATCTAAAGAATTCAAACTTTAATCTTTATGCTTATACAGATAGTGACTATGGTGGCTGCAACATGAATGAAAAGTCTACATCTGGGGGATGTTAATTCCTTGGTGGAAGGATAGTCTCTTGGCAATGCAAGAAGCAATCCTGTGTGTCTGCATCAACTGCTAAAGCTGAATTCATTGCTGCTGCAAGCTGCTGTGCTCAAGTGCTTTGGATTCAGAATTAGATGTTGGACTATGGATTCAATTTCAAGGAGACTCCTATCCACATAGACAACAACAGTGCTATCTCTATTACAGAGAATCCTGTACAGCACTCTAGGACAAAACACATCAACATTAGGTATCATTTGATTAGAGATAATTTTGAGAAATAATTAATCAAACTAATCAAGGTTAACACAAATGAACAATATGCTGATCTGTTCACTAAAGCTTTTGATGAACAGAGGTTTAAATATCTTATATCAGGTATTGGGATGATTAACTTTGAATAGATTTTTCTTTAAACACTTAATCAACATTATTTCTAAAAAATTGTGTGTCCTAAGTTGTCTATATTATCACCTTCATAAGCCCAGTTCTCTTTGGAAGTAAATAAATTTTTTAGATATTGCTTAGAATTGTCACAAATTAATTATTTTGTCACGGAAGAACTCAAATTACCTTCGGAAGAAATTTATGTCTTTAAATCATTTAACTACTCATAAGAGATTACCTTCGGAATAAATTCTTAGAATATCTTCCGAAGTTTAAATGTGCTTATAAATACTTAAATGCGCTTATAAGTACTTAAATGCATTCAAAGAACACATATCTTCCGAAAGCAATTTTGTCTTGGAAGATTTATTATCTATGGATAATAATTTTCTCAGACTTAGTTCTTCCGAAGTAAAATTTATGTCGAAAGAAATTTCTTTAAGTATATTCCTTCCGATGCCAATTTTTCACAACTTTTTGAAATATCTTCCGAAGCAAAGTTGCCTTCAGAACCTTTTTAAAAAAAAAAATACTTCCGAAGCAAAAATACCTTCGGAAGATTTTTAAGTTCCAAGAAAACTAACTTTTTGGGCGCTTTTTCAGAAGTGGGACCCACTTACGGATTTCAAAGTTTATCCTTTTGTTCTAACTTTGTCTCAAATCCACTGCATATATCTTCTCAACAGTTCCATTTCTTCTCTCTACTCTCACAATCTTTAACCTAATTTCAACCCAATCTCACTTTCTTCTTCCTTTCTTCACTGATAAGCTTGACCAAATGGCCAACATCGATCATAGAAACGACCCTGATTGCACCATGCACCTACACAGGCAACACAATCAAGTTGCCCTGTTGAACTCTGAGAAGGATCCAAGCTTCTCAGATGTTTGTAGGTACCTTTCTTAATCTCACTACTTCACCTCCCTTACAATCGATCTATGAGGATCAGTTGCTTGAATTTTGGTGGACCTGTCAAGAGGTCACCATGGATGGGGAGACGACACTGTCTGCTACGGTGCAGGGGAGGACAATTTTCATCACTATGGCCATCATAAACACCCATTTGCAGATAGATGATGAAGCATGTGAACTGTCCTTTCCAAAATCTGTTGTCAACTATTCCTTCCAACAGATGGGCTATTAAGGTGACTTCTCAGTCAAAACCTACAGTAAGGTGAAGGTCTCATCCCAGTGCAAGTACCTCCTCCATGTCATCATACACAGTTTATCTAACAAACATATAGGATGGGATCAAGTTCCAGAAGACCTGTCCTTCATAGTCCATGGGATGGTACAAGGAGTCAAGTTCAGGTACTCTCAGTTTATTTACAAAAATTTACTTGCTTACTTGGACTCCTTAGAATATTACATGTTCCCCAGGTATGTTTAACACATTCTAACTATGAATTGAGACCACAGTTGAGGGGAACAGGAAATATTCTTAAATTGGGACAAATAAGGCCTGGCATTTTCAAAATCTTGAAGAAGCCAACTGTTGGCTTCTCAGGGGTAGAAACAGCCCTTGTCCCACAAATGTTTGAGCTCATTGCTTAGGGTGACAACCTAGCAGCACTAGCTAGTGTTGATCCCACACCCTCCACTTCTCAACCACCTCAAACATAGCCTACCATCACCATCACCAACAAAAGAAAATCCATACGAACCCCTGCACTTGCTATTGAGCATGTGCAGGCTCCTATATCACAACCCATATAGGAGGAAGTGGAATCTCGAGCTCCTACTTCCCCTGAGGAGCAGACCACTCCCATCTTTCTAATAATCAGTTCTGAGGTTCCTCATGCTCAAGCTGATGAGCTCATTGCCCAAACAACCTCTAGCCTTCACTCTGAGTCTCTAAACTCAAGTGATCAACCTTCAGGGGACAACTACCATCCCCAACCTCTAGATCTTAACCAACCAATACCCAGCTTAGACTTTTATGATGATGAGGACTTTGATGTCAGTGAATACCACGAGTCTCTCTTCTCCACCCCTGATCAAAGAGAGATGAGTATTTCTGACTCACCCAGGTCTAGCCCACATCATGTACCCTCTACTGAGGTGGATGTTCTTAAACTTGTTCAGGAGATCAACATGGAAGAGGCCCTCACTTTTGCACGTGATCCTATCAATAGGACCTCAACCATGGCAACCCAGCCTCTTGTTATTTCTCTGGAAACTGTCATTAGGCAGGGGAAATCCAGCAACCAAGAACACCATGCTGGTGATGAGGAAGAAGACTTAGGTCCAATTCTCTCATCCTCCAGTGATTCTTCAACTGAAGATGAGGGGAGTCTGAAACAAAAGGTGCACAAACTGACAAAAACATGCATGTACTTAGTTTCAAAGATAGCTCACCTGGAATCTCAGGTGACTATCTTACAGGAGAGGGTCAATGACCAGCAACTTGAGATCACCAAGAGTTCTTGTGATCTCTAGAGCTCAAGGTCAACTAGAAGTTTTCAACATTTTAAGAATGAGCTACTATGAGAGTATAAATTTGGTGGATCTGCCACTTGTCAACCCAAGCAACAATAGACAAGCTGCAAGATTTGCAGAAAGGATCCAAGATAGGGTGCTAGAGGAATTCAAATTGATATCAAAACTATATAGACAGAGGCTAGCAGGTGAGATCTTTGGTCAACTGGATGTTGAGGTGGACCTAGAGATTAGCTTCGAAGTGAAAGCCTTGACTGAAGGCCTAGAGGTTGAACCTGGGAACCTTAAGACAGGATCTCCCCCTGCACCCATTACCCTCAGTGAAACACCAGCTGGTGATGGTGCTTCATAACCTCTCTTTGGCCAGAGCTTGATAGTTGAACCAAGCAATGAAGGCCAAAGCGCTCTCCAGCCTGAGTCACCAAGGATTGTGGTTGACAAAGGGAAAAGGAAAATGACTCCTGAGGAGATTGAGGAGGAGATGAGAGAGAGGATGAGGAAGTTGAGGGGAGAGAGTTCAAGTGGTTCCCCAGGATTCATGGAAGCTACAATCAGGGCTGCCCCCAGGCTAAACACTCAGGAAGATAAGTTAAGGTCAGCCAGGCTGAATTACCTAGGAACCAGAAACAACAATGTTGATGAACCCATCTCTCTCCCTTAGAGGAGCTGAATGAACTGACTGACATTGAATTTTCAAAAGAGAAGAAGGAAGCAAAGGATGAAAAATTGGTCCTTGAAATCAAAGAAGAAAGGAGACTTAAAAGACTCTACAAAGATGCTCCTGTCCTTTCTCCAGTTCAAGAAAGTCCTGAGCCAGAGACTGTGGCCACTGAACAACCTCAGGTAGTTAATGAAGAAGAAAGACTAAAGATGATCAACTACTTGAGTGCCACTAGTCTCTATCAGGCAGCTGCACTTCTTCCCTTATAATATGAGTACATAATGTTTGAATACAACAAGAAGCTGGAAGAACAAGCCAAAAAGGAAAGGCAAGCTGCAAGGAAAAGATTAAGGGAAGAAGCTGCAAAGTCAAGGGCCATCATCCATAAAAGCCAAAAGAAGTCTGCTGACAGACAAAGGATGATGAGCTTCTTGAAGCTGTATGGGTTCTCCGGAAGGAGGCTTGGTCCTATGTCTCTATCCACAATGGATGAGCATATTAGAGTGATCAAGAAGAAGATAAAAAGGGGAGAGCTGGTGGACTTGCATTCTCCACCAAGTCCAGCTCAACCTAAAGTTAATATGGAGGTTGAAACTATTGAGACAACACAACCTGAGCCTGGAGTTGCATCTGAGCCAAAATTTTCTTCTGACCCACAGCAGGGTCCTCCTCTCTCTCCTTCTAAACCTATGAGAGAGGAGAACCAAACTGAGAGGGACATAGCAGAACCAACTGGTACTCAAGACCAGCCCTCTTAGTTGAAGAAATCTAGGATGAGAAAAAGGATGGCCAGAAGAAGATCCACTTCAAAGAAGAAGAGAAGAAAGGCATCCACTTCCCAACCTCAGGATGAGTCAGAGCATACTGAGGGAGTGGATGAAGAGGTCTCTCAACAAACTCCAATCATAGTAGAGCCTCTTGCTATTGGAAGACAAATTCTGTCATGGACTTTTGCTAAAGATCCAGACAGATGGTATGTCACAAGAGATCATGGAGAACAACATGTCTACCTCACAAATGACATGCTTGAACTTCCTCTGCATGATATCTTTGACATGAGAAGGTTCTATGTTAGTCTAAAGGATCCAGAACTTATAATGAAGAAAGGAATGCTGAAGATCCTGATGTGGACTATCAAAATTTTAAGAACTTCTCTGTTTTGGTAGTATCAGCCTAGGAGGAGTTTGTAAGGAACATCTGAAGATTAAAGGCTGATGCAACCAAATGAGACATGAACAACCAAGTTTCCAGCATGCACTAAGGAACAAGGATGAATTAGCTTCAGAAGTCTTACACTCATAAATAAGTCTAAGTGTAAGATCTTTCGAAGCCAACAGTTTAGAAGAAGTTGCTTTGGAAGTTTCACACTTATCAGAAAAATATTACAAGTGTGAAATCTTCCGAAGCCAAAGACCCTTTCTTCCGAAGCCAAAGATGAAGTATTCCGAAGCTTCACAAGACAAAGTCTTCCGAAGCCTTTTTTATGAGAAGACTGATTTCTTTCGAAGACAGAGAAAATATGCTTTCTCTGAGTTACTTTTTGATAAAGCTACTGCACCTTTTGCTGCCGCTCTGAAGAGTCACCTGATTTTCATTAATTGGTGAAACTTCCATACTTTATCAAACTGTAGAAAAATTTCTTTGCCTGTAACTTCCCATAATTGTTCCTATAGACTTGTCTTATTAGATAAACTCAGTGAGCTATGGCATGTCATAGTCACTAGTCAAAAGACAATCTGCCTTTTGACTATAGATTGATCTTGTTGTCTAGATTAGTCAAATCCCAACTGTCTTTTTGAATATTGACGGTTGTAGGTTGTAGTATATAAGAGTCTTAAGTTCTTGTAACTAAGATATACAAAAACACACCAATAATAGAACTAGAGAATCAATATACAACTTCCTTGAAAACTTTATCTTGTGTTCTTGTGATTTTGTTCTTGTTTCACTTACATTACTTGTGTTGGCTTAGTATCTTCTAAAAAGTTACCAGTTCTCTATTTGAATTGTTATGTGATCTAAAGTTCTCTCCTCCTGTGAAGCTTATTGCAAACTTAAGCACCCTTACTTGATCCTGCAAGTTTATCATTTAAATGAAGAAAATTGGAGCTTGATCACTAACTTGGCTACAGGATATCTGAAGTTTTTAACCAAATCCATCTCTTGTACATTTGCCATGAAGCAAACTCAAAAAGGTCCAACAGCAATCAACAAATGATCTAACAACATGTTAGGATCATACAACAAAACATAACAAATTTGACTTTCCGTAGATTGGTATCCTATGGTAAAGTATACTTCCATCGGATAAAATAAGGAAAGTTTGCCTTTCGTAGATGTACTTCGGAAGAATTAACTTGTGGATAAACTTGATTGTGTCTCCAAATAACCACGGAAGGGTAATGAGGTTTAAGGGTCCCACAACATTAAATAAAAGGATGTTGTTGCATACTTTAACAAAAAGATTTTGGAAAAAGTTTAGGAGTTGAAAACATTAAACAACTGATTATAAGTTTCTAAACCTAAGGGGGAGTATTGTTACGTCTAGATTGATTGTATAGGTGTAGAAGATTATACATCTCTTGTAATAAACTCTTGTAAATCTTTATCTTTTTGCACACAAGATATATATATGTTAACCCAAATTAATATTTGTGTTGATTATATGTGTAATTGTAGGAAAACATCATACTTGGTGAATTTTGAAATTTGACCAAGTACAAGAACATCTATGGAAGAACAAGTCAAGCAATATGCATCCGTGGATATCCTGCGGAAGCATTGTAACATCTATAGAAGAACAAGTCTGCTCGTGAGATCTACTGCTGCCCCTGCGAAAGAAGAAAACTTGCTCCTGCGGATGAAATTCAATATGAAGATCAAATAGCTAACTCCTACGGAAGGCTATCTCATACGAAAGATCAAGTTCTTGCATGAACTCCAAGTCAACATCCGCGAAAGACTGCACTTCTATCAGAATTGAATATTGAATGTCACGTCAAGAATTTTATTTGTGTAACTTTTTTACCACAATAAGAAGGTTACTTTTACCCATGTAAAAGTGAATCCCTCTGCCTATAAATAGAAGGCATGGGTGCAGTCTTTTCATACACGAACAATACATAGAAAAACAATGCAACAATTCTGATTACACTAGAATATCAATCAAAATAGCAAGAACACCAAGAACATCACCTAGCAATTACCATATCATCAAAAGTCAAAACTGATTGTAACCAATTCAGTATTAATGGAAATCATTTGAAGCAAACTAGTTTATCGTATTATTTTAGCTTGTTTTCCATTTCTATCATCTGTTCTTTGTTGATATACATTACAATTACAATTTATTAAACAATTAATTAAACAACGAGTTGTGATAATTCTGCGATCATTATTTGTTCAATCAAACTGATAAATTCTTGTTTCGATCCTTGGATTCACATTGTATCAATACTAAATAATCAAGGTGTGGAAACCCATAATTAATGATATGAAATCTATGTGTGTGTATGATTGTGTGTGTTTGAATGCTTGAATGCTATGAATGATAATAACTGCTTGTTTGATTGATTATTTAAAAAAACATACAAAGGATTAGGGTATACTGCTATTTATAATCTATACAAGGATATATGTACAGTTACAAAAATACCCTTATGTAAAAACATATTACATATAATCCTAAGTCTAAGTGTTGTCCACTGTGGATGATAACATGTCCGCTATGGATGTGTAACTGTCAGCTGTGGATGATGAATGATCTGTCTGCTGTGTATGATAGTCATCCACTGTGAACACTTGGTAAATGTTTTCTTTTTTGTTATTCGCTATGGAATGTTCATCCGTTGTGGATATTGAACATCCGCTGTGGACTGGTCATCAGCTGTAGACTTGTTCATCCGTTGTGGGTACTTGTTCATCAGTTGTGAAATTGTTCATCCGCTGTGAGTACTTCGACTTCTTCAGACTTCATCCGCTACTGACATTTATGCATTTGTTGCGGGCAGGTCTATATCCACTACCAACACTTGCAAAATTTTGATCGAGTGGTAATAATTCAAGGTTTAATTGATCTAATTATGTGATTTTACATTGGTGTTATTGTGGAATGGGATTACTTTGGTTGTGTTTTGTTTATAGGTGTTTGAAGCCTAAACAAGCTTAATTGGAAGTAAAAGAAGCCAAACATGAACCTACTAGGACTGAAGATGTAAATTTCAAAAGTTACAAAAGGCACAAATTTAGGTGTACAGCCGTATGAGACGCCGGGTATGGGCGTATAATACGTCGGTCGGTGTATGAGCAGTGTATCAGTGGACGTATTTGGAAAAAATTACAGAACGTTGGGCGTGTGGAAGCTAAGGGGGGCGTATGATATGCCGACCCTGGGCGTATCATATGCTGGTTGCTGAACAACTTGCCAAATTTTGTGGAATTTCAAGTTATTTAAACACAATGCAACCCTAATTCGAGAGAGAACTTTTCAAGCTCAATTCTTGATGGTTCTAAGATGATTTTTGGTGATCTCATGCCTTCCCATTCATCCTAAATCATCATTGATCATCACCAAATCAAGATTGAAGATCCGATGAAGACCATGAGTGGCTAGTTCATTCTTGATTGCTTTGGGGTGGATAGTTCTTACAAGTGAGATGGTTAGTCAGGTTTAGGGTTTTTTTATTTTGAACACTTTGTTATTAAATGTAATTGAAGGTTTTGATTAAGTTAAACAATTTGTTTATAAAGAAAATCATTTGCTTTATAATTAGTTTTCGGTTTCCTTGCATCGTTAGCTCATTGAAACAAGTAGATAACTTGATATAGATGAATTGGTAACTTTGTGAATGAACGAGTCTTAAAAGAATGTTCTTTGGTTATCACTTTAATCAAAAGCTAAGACTCTAATCATGTTATGCAACCCTAAAGTGCACTAATAACCCATTGATCTTATAGAACTTGAAACCCGAAAGAGATTGTTTCTTATTATTTAATCAAATATGCTTCAAAGTTTGTTGCTCTTTGCAATTGTGTTCTTAATTTCATCCAAAGTTTTAATCTTTAATTATAAAGTTCGTGTCTTTAAGTTAATCGAGTTGTATTTGCTAAACACTTTCCACATATTCCCTGTGGAGACGACCTTACTTACCCTTACACAATAAAAGTAGCTAAGACCGACGTAATAACTTGTTTTTGATCGAGTCTGGACAACCAGATCAAATTTCTTTATCTACAAAACCTGTAAACAAAATCTAAAATGATAATTAGTGATTGATATGTATGTTACTATTGTTTGTATGTTAGAAAATGATTGTTTGAGTGTTAGAACATGTTATGATTGATTATGGCGGGAGTTATCCTTTAATGCACTTGTTGAGCCCAACACGGTTCTTCTTCCACTGCTTGGTTCATCACAATGAAAGAACTTTGTATCATTTATAGTATTTGTAAGGATCACACTTAGAGGCTGATGTAACCAAAGAGCTCTCAGCATGCACATGTGAAGTACTAGGAAATTACTTTAGAACATTTGATATAGATTAGTGAATTATACTAAGTATCAAATCTTCTGAAGCCAAAAGACCAATTCTTCCAAAGCCAAAGATGAAGTCTTCCGTAGCTTCAAAGGCAAAGTCTTCTAAAGCCAACACTTATTTCTTTCGAAGATAAAGAAGGCATGTCTTCTCTAACTTACTTTTGACAAAAGCTGAAACACCTTTCTGCTACCACCCCTAAAGACTCACCAACTAGCATGAGTTGGTGAAAAGTCAATGCTTTTGTCAACTGTAAATTAAGGTGTTGAGTCTGTAACTTTCCAACTATGTACTTTTATCCTTTTTGTATTAGATATGGATGTGAGCTATTGCATGTGATAGTCATTAGTCAAAAGACAAATCTAAGTTTTGACTCTACACTAATCTTGTTGTTTAGATTAGTGTTTCCAACTGAGCTTCAAAGTATGGTCGGTTGTAGGATGTAGTATAAAGTATCTCAAGCACTTGCATCTTTAGATAAGCTTTGTAACACTTGTAAGAACTTGAGAACAATATACAACATTCTTGAAAACCATATATTATCTTATGCTTGTGCTTGTTCTTTATTTGTGTTCTTTGTTTCATCATAAAGACAGGATCTTTATTTGATCTGTTAAGTGTTCTAAACACTCTCCAAACATTGTGAATCTATTGCATGACCACCCTTCAACGGTCCTGCAATTGGTATTATAGCATTTCAGTCTCTTGATTGTAAGATCTCACCATCATAGATCTCTTTAGTTTCACAAAACACTTACCAGTTCAAATGAAAGCTATTTCTAAGGCTGATATGGAAACTGGTACCATGACAAAGTCACCACTAATCACTCTTAATGACTTTGATACTTGGTGCCAACGTATGGAAGGGTCCATCAAGGCTCAAGACAGTACGATGTGGAGATATGTTGTTGAAGGACCTCATATCCCAAGCACCTCTTCAGCCATTGCTAGAGGTAGGATGATTCCAAAAGAAATGGCTAACTACTCTGAAGATGAATGGAAGAATATATATATTGATTAGAAAGCTATGACCGCTCTCTAAAATGCTCTTCCAAGCTCCATATACAGATTCTTCAAAAAGTGCAAAACTTCTAAGCAGCTATTGGATGCACTTAAGCTCATGTATGAGGGGTCTAAGGAAGCCCTGGAAAACAAGAAAGACATTATGAAGTAGTAGTTTGAGAACTTCACCTATTAGGCAGTGAAACCATGACTCAACAATACTTCAGGTATGTTGAGATTGTGGATACTCTAATGGATGTTGGAGTAAAGCTTAAGAAAAGGGACATAGTGAGGAAGTTCATGTTCTCTCTTCCCAGACAATGGACTCACTGCTGTGTGGCCATCAAGAGAACTAAGAACCTCTCTACTCTTACTCTTACAGACCTGTATGGTATTCTTATTGGTTACCAAATAGAGATGAACTTGAAAAATCCATCAAGAAGCTCTTCCAACAATCAGCAGAGTTCAGCCCTTCATGTGGTTGAAAAGGATAGTAGAGAACCATAGCATCATCTCATCTGCTTCCCTACTAACTCATAAAAGGGCCCTTTCATCATCTTCCCTGAGACACCAAAGGAGAGCTACATCGCCAACAGACAAGCGCTGCTCAAACCTTTGTGTCTGCTGATGAAAGCTATGGAAACCTTCTCTTCACTCTTAAAGACTTGGATTACATCCATCCAGATGACCTGGAGTACATGGAGATAGTCCAGCAGCTGGCTCTTCTCACTTATAGAGCCAAGAAGTTCTACAAGAGATCAAGAAGGAAGTTCCCAAGCAATATGGCCAGTGAAAAGTTTGGACTAGATAAAAGCAAGATGAAGTGTTACAATTATAACCAAATGGGACAATTTTCTAGAAAGTACAAGGAATCAAGGATGAATGGTGGCCAAGCACAATCTAGACCAAACTATATTGATGCAACTCCCACAACTAAGAAGCCAAGCTAACCAAAACAACATGCTATTGTTGCTTTTGAAGAAGGAGGCTTTGACTGGAGGTTTCAGATAGAAGATGCTCCTTCAAACCAAGCACTAATGGCTGATCATGAAAAAGTCAAGGTATTAGAACATCTTTGTACTCCTGAATGCATTCCTAAAGTTAATATGTACAGGTCCTACAACTTGGAAGTGAGATCTGACCTTAGTCCTTAATCATTTTAAAAGATGATTAGAGCAGAAAATTATTATAAACTTAAAATTGAAGATTTAGAGAATACCATTTCTACTCTTAAGCATGAGCATACAAACTACAACACTCAAATCAAAGATCTCATAACCAAGTTAACTGAATGCCAGGTTGAGCAGATATGCAAAGCCAAGGAAGAAAAATGTGTTCTTGAAAAGGAAACCTTCAAGATTTGTTATAAGAATAGGCATGCACTAGGGTCAAGTGAGATAGCTCCTCCATACACACTCCTATCTGTTAGATCTCTAACATATTGAACTTGTCAAGATGAGTTGCCTCCTATTGATCCTATCCAAGAGAGGGACAAAGATGTAGAGGAGATAGTGAAGGATGACCCTAAGTTGAGTGACAAGGGTTATCCTAAGAAGGGTAACTATTCTCCTAGAGAGAAGATGGAACCAGGGATGACCAAATCTATAAGGAAGAACTTGATAACGGCAGCCAAAAGAAAATCATAGAAAGCCCAAAAAATCAATGCCACTTTTAACTCCAAGCAAAAACAAGTTATTATTTCTGGAGGATTTGATGTGGTAAAGACTGAAGAATCAACAATGGACTCTAGTACTAGGATGTTGAAGGAAGTGGAAAGTGATCAAGCTCAGCCTCCCGCTTAGAAGAAGACTCTCAGAAGCATACCAACTGAATGCATCATGTGTGGTAGTACTTCTAATTTTGCCAAGGATTGCATCTCAATCCCAAAAGTACTATCCACATAACCAAGAAGAAAACTTCTAAGAAGAAGAAGAAGAAGATAACTTTCGAAGGAAAGTCTCTTCCTTTAAGAAGTTCCAAACATAAGAAGAAGATAAGTGAAAACTTACCTTCGGAAAAAAATTTGGTCTCGGAAGAAAGGAATGCTTCCGAAGTATTAAAGTCTGCTACAGTGGAGGCAAAAGCTTCCAAAGGTCTAGTCTCCAAAACTTCCAAAGTCATCAATACTTTCAAAGTTTTGAAGGCCAAGTCTAGTCTTGCAAAGATAGTGTGGAATATAAAGGAAGGCTATGTGACTGAAAGTTCTTTATCAACAATAACAAATGATCCTTAGAATTTGCATATGGGATCAATTACCGTTTCATTATCTTCAGTTCATTTTGACAAGCCAAAGACCAATGAGGCTTGGGTTTCCAAATGTAACTAACCATCTCTTTATGTGCAGGAATAACTAAAGACCAAAGAAAATGTATGGATCATTGATAGTGGTTGTTCCAGGCACATGACAAGCAATGGCTCATTGCCTTAAAGCTTTGAGAAAATTGATGGAGGGCCAGTTGCTTTTAGAGGAGAATCAGGTGGTTACATTACTGGAAGGGGCAGGCTCACAAATGGTAAGCTCAGTATTGAAAAGTTAAATTTTGTCAAGGAGCTTGGGTATAATCTTCTGATTGTATTCTAATTTTGTGATTAGAGACAAAACATGCTCTTTACTATGCATGAGTGCATTGTTCTCAAGCCCGGGGTTGTCATTCCTTAAGAGCATATTTTGTTCAGAGCCCCCAAGAAAGGGAACATGTACAAGATGGATTTGTAGGAAATATCCCCTTGAGGAGAAATTTCTTGCTTTCTATCCAATGCCAATAATGATAAGTCTTTTCTCTAGCATAAAACAATGTTCCATGTAAAATTTAAGAATATGAGTAAATTAATTAATATTGATTTCGTAACTGCAATGCCAAAAAAGAGTTTACAAGTGATGACCATTATGTTGCATGCCTGAAAGGGAAGCAACACAAGGTATCTCACAAGCCAAAGGAAATGAAATCTATCACTACACCCCTACACTTATTACATATTGATCACAGATGACTTCATAAGATATACTTGGGTTTTCTTTCTTAGAACGAAGGATGAGACCCTTGAGATCTTGAAGAGCTTCATTCTGAAAATTAAGAATCAATGTGATTACAAGGTCAAGATCATAAGATGTGATCAAGGAACAAAAGTCAAAAACCAAATCCTTGATGCATTTTGCGATGAAATGGTATTTCAAGAAATATAGTGCTACCAGGACTCCTCAGCAAAACGGTGTTGTTGAAATGAGAAACATGACACTTATTGAAGCTGCAAGAACCATGTTGTCTGAATCTAAACTGCCCATCACCTTCTGGGCAGAGGCAATCAACACTGTATGCTATGTGCAGAATAGAGTTTTAATGGTAAAGACTCATAGTAAGACTCCTTATGAACTATGACACAAAAGAAGACCTTTCATTGGTTTCCTCAGATCATTTGGATGTCCTTGTACCATCTTGAATATCAAAGATCAAATAGCCAAATTTGCTGAGAAATCAGATGATGGACATTTTATTGGATACTCTTCCTAATCTATGGCTTATATAGTATACAATCTCAAAACTAGAGTAGTTGAGGAGTCAGCCAATGTGACCATAAATAAGCACACACCTAGTGTGGAAGGTTCTGGTCCTGACTGGCTGTTTGATCTTGATTTAGTTACCAACTGTTTTAACAAATCTTGTGAAGATGTTTCAGGATCTACAGGTACCTTATCAATAGGAGATTCTGATCCAAGATTTGAGCTGAAAAGACCAAGTGTTCAAACTACTTTAGCTCAAGTGATAACTAGCCTTGCATTTGGAAATCCTATCAGCAATAACCATGACAAATAATTCAGCTAATACATCTGAGGTGCGTATTAATTCCAACACAGAGGCACAGAACTTAGATGAAGGAATTTCTAATATAGGAGGAGATGGAGGTGATGATAATGATCAAGAATTTATTGATGCTGATAACCACTCCATAGAAGACAACATCAATGATGTAACATAGTCATTGGATCAAGTCTCACTCGGTAAGTGTGTTGATGTGGTGGATGACTCTCAAGCACCAGATCTGAATTTCACCAATTTAGATCTATCCAAACAACTTTTTGTGATTCCTCAATCGAGAATCCACAAGTCTCATCCCATCACAAACATCATTGGAGATGTTAAGCCTGGGTGAGAACAAGAGGACAAACCCATGACAAAAATGTTTGTCTTCACTCTTGTTTCTTGTCTCGGATAGAGCCTAAGAAGATTGATGAGGCTTTGAAGGATGAAAGTTAGGTTGAAGCAATGCAGGAGGAGTTGATTTATTTCAAGAGACAAAAGGTTTGGAATCTATGTCCTCTTCCTCAAAGGAAGACTACCATAGGTACCAAATAGGTATTTAGGAACAAAAAGGATGATAGAGGACTTGTCATCAAGAACAAGGCAAGACTAGTTGTTCAAGAGTACACACAAGAAGAAGGGATTGACTACATAGATGTTTTGGCTCTCGTAGCAAGACATGAAGCTGTTAGGATATTCCTAGCTTTTGTTGCATCCAAGGATTTCAAGGTCTACCAACTTGATGTCAAGTGTGCCTTCTTATATGGGGTGATTGATGAGGAGGTTTATGTGAAACAACCGCCTGGCTTTGCAGACCTAGATCATCCTGTTTATGTTTACAACTTGACAAAGCTCTTTATGGGTTGCATCAGGCTCCAAGGAAGTGGTATGAGACATTGTCATAGTATCTCTGTCAGGATGGATACAAGAGAGGTACTATTGATGGAACACTCTTCATCAAAGGAACATGAAATGACTTGGTACTGGTTCAAGTTTATGTAGATGACATTATCTTTGGGTCAAGTAATTCGAAGCTCTTCAAAGACTTTGAGAAGCTAATGAAGAATAGATTTTAAATAAGTGCCATGGGGGAATCAATTTCTTTCTAGGAATTCAAGTGAAGCAGGTTGACAATGGCATCTTTATAAACCAGTCAAAGTATGTGCCAAACATACTTACCAGATTTCATCTGACTAAGTTCAAGGTTTCTAAGACACCCATAGCCAGAAACCACTCTCTAGGACTAGATCTTCAAGGGGAGTATGTTGATGAACATCTATATACGGCTATGATTGGGTCTCTTATGTACCACACAGCCAGCAGGCCAGATATCATGTTTGCTACATGTATTTGTGCAAGATATCAAGCAACCCCAATATGTCACACCTGGTTGCTGTCAAAAGAATTCTTAGATATCTCAAAAATGCTTCCAAACTAGGCCTTTGGTCTCCAAAGAATTCTGGCTACAATCTGTATGCCTATACAAATAGTGACTATGGTGGCTGCAATATGACTACAAAGTCTACAACTAGGGGATGTTAATTTCTTGGTGGATGGATAGTCTCATGGCAATGCATCAATTGCTGAAGCTGAATACATTGTTACTGCAAGCTGCTATGCTCAAGTGCTTTGGATTAAGAATCAGACGCTAGACTATGGATTCAACTTCAAGGAAATTCCCATCCACATAGATAACAACAGTGCTAACTCTATTACTAAGAATCCTGTCCATCACTCAAAAGACAAAGCACATCAACATCAGATATCATTTGATTAGAGATAATTTTAAAAAAGGATTGATAAAACTAGTCAAAGTTAACACAAATGAACAATATGTTGATTGTCTTCAAAACAAATAACTACTTCTGAGAAATTAACCTTAAGAAGGAATTTTGATATATCTTCGAAGCTTATATTTGTCACCAAGTACTTATATGTATTGAAGGACTATTTTCCGAAAGAAATTAAGTCACGGAAGCTTTATTCTCATGAATAAAATTTCTAATACGTGATATCTTCTGATGCAAAATTTATCTAGGAAGTAAGAATACTCTAAGTATTTATCTTCCGAAGAAAATTTTTTGAAAAGCTAAGGTATATCTTCCGAATCCAAACTGGATTCGAAAGTTTTCTCAAAACTTCCAAAGACAAATTACCTTCGGAAGATTTTCGACTTCCAAGAAAACTACCTTTTTGGGCACTTTTTCAGAGGTGGGACCGACATCTGGATTTTAATGTTTATCCATTTGCATTAACTTTATCTCAAATCCATATCATATAAATATATATATATATATATATATATATAATATATATATATATATATATATATATATATATATATATATATATATATATATATATATATATATATATCGTACAATGGTTCCCCTCATTCACTTTCTCCTTCATCTGTAAAATTCAAACCCTAAATTCACTCACAAACCAACCTTGTTCTTACCTTTCTTCACTTCAAAGCTACTCAAAATGGCCAACCCTGATCCTCGAAACCAACCAGATTTCTCTATGCAGTTACACAGGAAACATAATCAAGTTGTCCTGTTATCATCTGAGAAAGATACTGGTTTCTCAGATGTTTGCCTCTTTTTGTCTCTAAACAACTACTCACTGCCCTCACAATAGACCCTCCGTTATATGAAGATCAACTTTTGGAGTTCTAGAGGACCTGCCAAGAGGTCATCTTGGACGGTGGGAAGGCACTATCTGTCGCAGTGTACGGGAGGACAATATTCATCACTCCAGCCACCATCAATTCTCATCTAAGGCTGGATGATGAAGAAGGTAATTTGCCCTTCCATAAGTGTACTGAGAACCACTCATTCCGGCAGATGTGCTATGAAGGGGACTACTCCGTAAGAACCTTCAGAAAGGGTAAGGTCCATCCAAATGGAAGTACCTCCTCCTTATGATCATCCATTCCTATCAAACAAACCTGAAGGTTAGGACCAAATTCCTAAAGATCTTTCCTACATAGTCCATGGAATGGTACAAGGGGTCAAGTTCAGGTACTCTCAATTTGTTTATACAAACTTACTTGCAAACTTGGACTCCTTAGAATATTATATGTTTCCTAGATATGTTCAATACATTTTTAACTGTGAACTGGGCTCACAGTTAAAGGGAAAAGGTAATATTCTTAAACTGGGATAGATGAAGCCCGACATCTTCAAGACAATGAGAAAGCCAACTGTTGGCTTCTCAGGATAGAAACAGCCCTAGTTCTAAAAATATTAGAGCTCATTGCTCAAGGTGACAACTTGGTAGCACCAGCCAATGTTAAACCTACACCTTCTGCATCTGTAACCCCCACACAGCCACAAATCATCATCACCTACCAAAGAAAATCCAAACGAACCCCTGCTCAGTCTACTAGGTTGAACAGGCCCCTAAATCACCAACCATGCAGGAATAAATGGACGCTGGAGCTCCCACTTCTCCTGAGGAGCAGACTACTCCTATTGTTTCTATGATCGGTGCTGAGGTTCCTTATGCTCAGCTTGATGAGCTCATAACCCCAGCTTCAAACCTTCACTCAGAGTCTTAAAACTCTAGTGATCAACCTTCATGGGAAAGTTACCATCCCTAGCTACTTAACCACAACCAACCAATACCAAACCTTGAATTCTATGATTATGAAGATATAGGATTCAGTGAGTACCATGAGTCTCTCTTCTCCACCCCCACTCAAGGAGAGATGAGTGCTCCTGAATCACCTATATCTAGCCCACATCGTCCACCAACAACGGAGGTGGACTTCCCTGAACCTGTTTAGGAGGACCCTATGGAAGAGGCTCTCACTTTTGCAAGTGATTACATTATTAAGACTTGAACCATGGCAAAATAGCCCATTGACACTTCCTGTGAAGCTGTCAGTATGCAAAGGAAATGCAGCAGCCAAGAAATAGAAGTTCGTGATGAGAAAGAAGACATTGGTCCTATTCTCTCATCCCCAATGATTCTTGTGATGAAGATAAGGGGAGTCTGCAACTAAAGGTTCACAAACTATCCAAACTTTTCACCAATTTAGTTTCAAAGGTTAGTCAGCCTGAATCTCAGGTGATTACCTTACAAAGAAGGGTCAATGACCACCAACTTGTGATCACCAATCTTAAGGGCATGTTAGATGAGAGACGCATCCAAAGGACTTAACCAGACCCACAAGAATATATGGGGTGGTGGACCTAACTCCTAGCTCCCTATGCAAGAGCGTGATGCTAATAATAAGGGGGAGAAAGTCTTACTTAGAATAATAGAACCTGGGAGTTTCTCTCAGAGTATGGACATGGAGGACTCACCACCCTCACTTGTAGTTGTCCATACTTAACAACCTCCTCAGGTCCATATTGATGTGGACTCACTCATTCAAAGCTTATTTGAGGAGGGTATACCCAGGGATATGCCTACTCCATCTCACCCTGCTGAGAATCCAATTATGGGATAGAGGTATTATGCTGAAAGGAGAGCCCTGGTAATCTCTAGGTCTTAGAGGCAATAAGAGATCTTCAACTTCTATAACCTAAGATACTATGAGAGCACCTATCTATTTGACCTCCCACTTGACAACCCAAGTCAAACAAGCAAGCTGCAAGGTTAGCTGATAGGATTCAACAAAGGGTGCTTCAAGAGTTCAAGCTGAGAACAAGATTATATAGACAGAGGCTAGCAGGCAAAACTGTTGGTCAACTGGATGTTAAAGTGGACCCTTAGATTAGCTTCGAATGGAAACCTTGGCTGACGGCCTAGTAGTTGAGCCTAAGAACCTTGATATAGGAGCTTCTTTAGTATGCATTACCCACAGTGAGGCACCAGCCGGTGACATTGTCTCACAGCCTCTCTCTGGCCAGAGCTCAAGTGTAGCACCAAGCAATAAAGGCCAAAGCTCTCTCCACCTTGAGTCACAGAGGCCTATGAGTGACAAAGGGAAAAGGAAGATGACTCCTGAGGAGATTGAGGAGGAGAAGAGAGAGAGGAAGAGGAAGGCAAGGGGAGAGAGTTCAAGTAGGAACCCTGGCTTTATAGAAGATGCAATCAGGGCTGCCCCCAGGCCAAGCACTCAAGATGATGAGTTAAGGGTAGCTAGATTAAACTATTTGGGGTCCAAGAACTACAACATTAATGAACTCATCTCTCTCCCCTTGGAGGAATTAAATTAACTGGCTGACATGGAAGTGTCAAAGGAGAGGAAGGAAGTTGAGACTGTAAAACTACTTCTCTAGATCAAAGAAGAAAGAAGGAGAAAAAGAATATACAAAGCTCATACCCTCTCCCCAGTTTAGGAAAGTCATAAGACAGAGACTGTGGCTACTGAGAAACAAACTTAGGTAGGTAGGGAACAAGACAGACAAAACATGACACATGTCACTATCAAGCAGCAGACCTTCTTCCTTACCATATGACTACATTGAATTTGAATACCTCAAGCAACTAGAGCAACAAGTGCAAAAAAAGAAAAAAGCTACAAAGAAGAAGATGAGGGAAGAGGCTGCAAGGTCAAGAGCCACCATCAGAGCCAATTTGAAGAAGTCTACTGATTAAAAAAAGATGGTAAGCTTCTTGAAGCTGTATGGATTCTCTAGAAGGAGACTTGGTCCAATGTCGCTATCCACTATGGATGTGCATATTAGAGTGATCAAGCAGAAGATAAAAAGGGGTGAGCTAATTGACTAGCATTCTCCACCAAGTTAGGCTGCATCCGAAGATGAGGTCAAGTTGAACCCCAGGAGATAACACGACCTGGACCTAGTGTTGCATCACAACCAGCTTCATCTTCTGATCCACAGCAGGGTCCTGATCCTTGTCCTTCTAAACCTATGAAGGACAAGAACCCAACAAAGGAAGACAAACAAGAACAAGCTGGTAATGCTGGCTAGTCTCATCACTTAAAATACATAAAGAGGAAAATGATGGCCATAAGAAGGGACATAAAGATAAAGAAGAAGAAGTCCAAGGCATCTACTTTATAAGATCAAGGAGGTCAAGACATGTACTTCTGGCAAACATACTTGACCTCCCTCTGCATGATCTCTATGACATGAGGAGATACATGAGAGTCTGTGGAATCCTGACCAACTAATGATAAGGGAATGATCTTGATTCTGATGAGGACTATCAACAGTTGAAATCAAGACATAAAAGGTGTATTCAGTTTTGGTAGCATAAGCTAGGGGGAGTTTGTAAGGAATACATATAAAGGTTGGTGCAAGAAAAGAACAACCAAAGAGCTCTCAGGATGCACATGTGAAGTATAAGGAAGTTCCTTTGGAAGATTTGGTATAACTCAGTAAATTATGCTAAGTATCAAATATCCAAAGCCAAAAGGCCATATCTTCCAAAGACAAAGATGAAGTCTTCCGAAGCTTCAAGAACAAAGTCTTTTAAAGCCAAAGACTGATTTCTTCCAAAGACAGAGAAGACATACTTTCTCTGAATCACCTTTTGATAAAAGCTAAACCACTTTCCGCTGCCACTTCTGAAGACTTACCAACTTATATGATTTGGTGAAAATTTCATGTTTTTGTCTACTATAGATTAAGGTCTTTTGTCTGTAACTTTCTAACTATGTATTTTTATCCTTTTTGTAATATATTAGAATGTGAGCTATGGCATGTCATAGTCACTAGTCAAAAGGCAATCTGCCTTTTGACTCTACATTGATCTTGTTGTCTAGATTAGTGTTTCCAGCTGGCCTTCAAAGTATTGTCGGTTGTAGGACGTAGTATAAAGTATCTCAAGTACTTGTATCTTCTGATTAAGTTTTGTAACACTTGTAAAAACATGAGAGCAATATACATCATTCTTGAAAACCATATTTGAGTGTTCCTTTTATTGTTCTTTTACTTGTGTTCATTGTTTCATCACTAACCGCTTCCCCATTTGATCTACCAAGTGTTCTGAATCTCTCCACCTTGTGAAACTGTTGCATTGAACACCCTTCCATGGTCCTCTGATAATCATCTTTGTGATAGTCCAATTTCTTGGTCTTCGAAACGTCAAAACAACTATATCCCCCTTAAATGCGAAAATGAGTACCGAGGGAAGGCTATGTGGTAGCGAATATTTGTTGGTTGCATAATCTCCTTTTAGAGTTGCTAGTCCTCCTAC